>APFE031059546.1:0-12886 GCA_000404065.3 Pinus taeda | reverse complement strand
TTAGAAGAAAAAAATCATTGAAATTGAAGAACAGCAAGAGACATCAAAGGAGAACATGGGAAAAGAAAAAAATCAGGGAAATAAAAGGAAAAATATTCAGAAAACAATGGACCCTAAATAGAAATAGAGAAGAAGCAAAAGGATTACCAAGGATTTAAGCAAGTAGATTAACTAGGAACCACTAGAGATTATAAATCCTGATGAAGGCAATAATGTTGAGACAAAAATAACAGCAGAATATCCATGTTATCAAAGTCCTACAAGAAAAACCCCCAAGATTGATCTTGCTCAACAACAAGTCTATGACTACCTGGAGACCTTAGAAAAACAAGCACAGAAAAAGGTAACTCCTTTAAAATCTAAATTTCATGAAGATTATTTACATAGTGATGCTCCTATATCTGATCTTAAACCATAAATAAATACTACTTCTCTTAAAGTGAAAGGCATTGTTAATGCTTTAAAATAAGAAGTGCATGAGATGGAGTTGTTGAATAAACACATTAAAAGTGAATGAAATAATAAAAGCTCAAAATGAATCCATGTTGCCAAGGATGTGCTACTGGTACAAAAGAATCAAAAACTCAAGGAAAATAATAAGGGTCTTAGAGAGAAAGTCAAGGGGTTACAAGGAAATATCTTGATGAGGAAGCATAGATGGTCACTGAATATATAAAGCAAAGGAGCATCAACAAACTTGGATGTATCAATCCAAGCATTTGCGGCAGTTTGGTGATAGGGTATCTCTTCAGATTAGAAATTTTGTGCGTGAGGACATGCAACATCTTTACCGTGGGGAGGAATGTTGAACCTCTAAATTATCCTCATTTTGACAAACCTTTTTCCCTTTCTTTCATCCATTTTTTACACATTTTTGCTTCATAATTATGAGGTCATCCAAGTCATGTATAGCTACAATAAAAGTTATCATTCACTGACAAGCTCATAATCTACAATTTTTTTGTGAAATTGGTTAAAACATTACTATAGCTACCGAAAGGTGCACATTTCATAGCTAACTAGTGTTTTTATGACTAAATCCAAGGTTGAACAGATTCCCATGAGTTTGAAAGATAAGACATATCAAAAAATGCCAAATTCCAACCACATGGGCATCCACCTATTGGGCTCAGCTTGATGTTTATAAGATACGAGAACCTTATTGATCAAACAAAGAGTCAAACCTAGTTATAGAAGATTGTTCTCGCACAAAATTTCGAGGTGACATTATCATCAAGTGAGCCTGGAGATGTCAAGAGAGTGAGATCTAGAATTTTGAGTTTCTATTAGATGATGTGTTGATCAAAATCCATATCATGATTCACTCTTCCAGTAGCGAATCATGAGAATAAACTTCATATTCTTTTTTCAAAACTTAGATGTCAACTAAAGAATTTACCTCTCAAAATTTATCTCTTAAAAGTTTTTAGTTCAGAAACATTATATAGTGCTTTGATCGAGAAGCGAGATGATTAAGTTTTAAGTATGTAATTATTGTTACCCTTTCTTGGAAAATATTGTTTTATATTTAATGCAATATTTGTTCATGGTGTTATTGTGAATGTGTTTTTGATTTAATCCAGTGATATGAGTTTTCATTTCCTCGTTCTCAACAGGAGCATCCCTCGTGGAGTTGTGATCTAGCACAATTTTTCTTTCAATTTCATTCCTTTCAACATTCATTTCAATTCAACCTTAAAATAGTTATATGTTTAATGCTCTATTTTCAAGCACATTTTACTTATTTGTCTTTTGTTTGTAACAAGTTTAGAGCTTGAAAGTAAAACAAAAACCTCAAAATTATTTATTTCATGTTCAATTTCATGCTTGATTCTCATATTTGTCTTGAATACTAAGATTAATTTGAATTAGGGATGTACACACTAGTAATCTATAAAGGATCTTTCATTTCAAGTTTCATTCAATTTATGCTCTTTGATTTCACTCTTTAATCTAGTTTCATTTTAGTTATTGATAGCTAGATTTCCTTTCATGTTCTTCGATAGAATTGCTTTCTAGTTCATTACAATAGACTTATCTCTTTGTTGTAAATCAAACTTTCATTTCTTGTTCTATAGACTAGAATTAGAATAGAATTTATTTCAAAATATTTCTAGAATAACTATTCATTTCAAGTCAATTAAATTATATTTATTTTTATTGTCTAATAGAATAAGATTTCCACTTCTTATCAACTAGAAAAGGTCTCAATTAATGCTCAAAAAGAATAACTTTAAATTCTCCTTCATTAGAATAGTTTTCTTTAAAGTTTATTTAAATTAGAATGCCTTGTAGATAGAACATATGTGTACACTTAATAAGAATTAGTCATAGATATATTGTATCTATATTTTTATTCATTCTCTTTAGTTGAAAATAGATTCTTAGCATATACAGTGCACATACACTTCACAAGTTCACAAACCCTGGTCGGAAATTTAATGACGTAATTTAACCAACAATTAAATTACCCAACAATGGAACTTTAGAGAAACGTTTCACTAAGTACGCTAGGATAAGGGAAATAAGGAAGTCATTCACCACTATCACCTTAGCAATCGTTTCCCTACTATTATATGCTTGGTTATTATCCCTACAAGGGAGGCTTCCTGAATAGATATTAAAGATCAAATAACCCAAGTACTACCAAGCTAAATACCCTCTAAGGTTTTTTCTAATAAAATCACCCAAGGATAGTGCTCAATAAGAAAGGCTTAATGTGATATCTTCAGTGGATGTGGTCTGAGATGAAATTTGGTACATGTACTACCTAGGAATTAGGTGAGGGATACTAAGGGAGGTAAAGTTAATAATAGTTTTTTTCCACACACTTTCATTTATCCTTGCGAATATTTTGTCTTTTATCACTATGGCACATGCATTTTCCTTTATTTATGGTGCATCAACTTCTTAGGGCAATGTTTTGGGGCCCCTACTCAAGGACAACTAAAGTAGGGAACCAATACTAGTGACAAATAACAATCAACCCAAGTATCGAACATAGATACAAGGGAGAATTGGAAAACATTAAGTATGGATTATCATGGAAACTCAACATCAATAAGTTCCTCCAATTTGTGCCCATCTTAGATAGTAGAAATGGAGGAATTATGGAAGGTCAAATTGGACTAGGGTGAAATGATAACCACCAATGTGAAGCATGGGAATAAAAATACAATCAAAAGTGGTCTACCATCCAATTCAACCTATGATTTATATTAGGATGGCCTTAAACATTAAATTAAAGCACTTGTATATAAAAATGGTCAATATATCTTATAATAGATGACCTGCCTTCATATGATGAATAAACTAGATGAAATAAGGCATTGACCGAAGCATGTATGGAACGTATCTGAGTCTAGCTATATTTAAATCACCATAGGGCTATTGGCTAGAAATATGAACAAATAGGAGAAAAATTTTCTCCTATGGATTACCCACTTGGGTGGGTAACAAATATTTTTTTAAAGATTTCCAAATATGCCTTATTTCAAGTTCTCTTGACCATTTTGAGACTTTCCAAACGATCTCTTCTTTCAAACTTTCCTAATGGGATATTGGGAACTTTTGGATGGTACAACATCCATGTCCCCCCAACCATTCCAAGGATTTTGAAAATATGTCACATTTCACTTTCAAAATGTAATGTCCCCATTTTCAGTTTCCTATATAGTACAACTATGATGGATTTCTAGGTTATGTGATGGTTAGGCTACGGGAGCAAGATTACACCATTAGAGGTCTCAGAGGGGTTTTGGGGAGTTTTATGGGATCTGACAGCATTCTCTTGGTGTATTCCATCATCAGGGCTAGTTTCGCATAGATTTATTTTGGTCATGTTGCATTCTGATAATTCCCTAAAACCGAAGTTATTATTGAGATTAAATTAATTAATTACACCTAATGTGGCATTCTGGGAGGACTATTTTATGGAACACATTAGTGTATTAACTCGTTAGAACTAGGACGAGAATATCTAAAGGATGGGATGATGAGAAGTGACTTCCAGTGGCCAAAGAAAGTATGGTGGGGGATTTACTATTTTATTGAATTAAAAGTTACTTTACTTAGTCACTTAATTAAATAAAAGATGGGGAAAATGATTAATTGAAGGAAAAAGGCCAAAAGTGACTTAAGTAAAATCAAATCCAATCAAAATTCACTTAGATGAATTTAAGGGAGAGCTTCTAGAATAATATTAAAATAATACAAATAAAATATTTCTATAAGATTGGAGATCTATCTATCTAGTCTTTAAAAGGAGGAGGAGATCATTTGGGACATATGGGTTTGTTGTATTTTCTAATTGGTGAGGTTTAGAGAACTAGGTTCTCAGCTTCAGTAGCCCCAAGACAAAAACCCTTGGGTGATTCGGTGAGATCAAATGAAAACCCATCTCATCCCTTGGTGAATTCATTCAGAATTCACATGTTTGTTTATTGATTCCAGTTCTATTTTGGAGGTTGATCCAACATTGTAGTATATGTTTTGATGGACATCACAATATATATCTTCTGTAAATGGTTTATATGTAAATTTCCTAATAAAAAATAAAGTTGGATTATTTCAATTTCTTATGTCATTTTTAATTATAACATTTCAAATATTTACAGCAAGTCATATTTGTTATGTTGCAAATTTTATGGTTCAAAAGGCATTAGTTTTGATTGGCTTTAAAGATGAAATTTTATGACAAAAACATTTTTTCTAGAAAATTCGTCAAATTAAATTTTAGGATATTACAATGGTATCGGAGTTAGTTGTCCTGCCAGCTAGAGGGTTTGCTTGTCAAAATTGCTGGACCAGTTTGTCACAGATGTGCAGTGATGGTTTTCTACAAACAAACCCTTGGTTGGAAGGGTAAATTTTTGAGCAATTTTTCCAAAGAAATTGGGTCGAATTCAGAAAAAAAACCATTGAAGGTCGAGACCCTTATTCTTTTGTAGCAAATTATTTACCTGAAATAAATTGTGAATGGGAGTTGAATCTTATCATTTGCAACCCGAGATTATTATTGCACACTTAAAGAGTTATTATGGGCAAGTATTTGTCAAAGATATATCTTGGGAAGGCCGAAAATATCTATTCTCTTGTGAAGGATTAAACAGCTACTTATTCCTGGAGATTGATCAACATTCTTTAAGGTCAGAATTACCCAACTAGAGGTTAATTTATTACTCATAAATTAAAAAGGTCGCACCATCGTATGTAACTACCAAGGCACATAGAAATTCAACGACCTATCAAATTGGGGTTGTTGAATGCACATTATCACGGAGTGCTTGTGTGCATTGAGGATAGCCGCCAAAATTCATGTTACATGCATGGCTAATCTATGTGATGTATTAATTGTTGTGTAATTGAACAGTAGCAAATGTTTATGCCTTCATACCAATAATTAAAAAATATGGTGTGTATGATGATGTTTTGATATGGTGATTTGTGCCAGTTCGAATAACAGTGTGACGACATATTCATGTGATTGAGTGGTTTACGTAGACATCGACGCTACTATTAGCACAAGGAATGTAGCATAGGTGGAGTCGAGGCTATTTCAAGGAGGTTCATAATCATTTGTTAATGTGATTCGTGCACATCAATACTAGATTTCGTATGTGCCTATGAATTCAAGATCGAAGTTTTATATTCCTCAGGGTCAAGAGTATTCTAGAGTGAGGGACAAGCATAATTTTGGGAGATAATTTTTTGAATGTTGCCCTATGGGATTAAGAAATCGATATTCATAGAATTTGCGTTAATTAACTGAGACATGCTATCTCCTTAGGGTGCTAAATAGATTGAATTTTCCTGCAAACCTTGGCATTAATTTCTATGAGGCAATTGTTGTATGACAAAGTTGGGCGTTAACTAAGTAATATGACAGTGGAGAGTGAAACAAGATCATAAATTCATGATTCAACCTTGTGGATCATACAAACATGAATTTGATAAAATCCAATGGAAGAAAGTAACCGAGATTGGATTAGTGTAAAATTTGACTTGTCATTGGATTGATAACTGAATGTAAGCATTAAATTGTTAGGTCCCTATACTACTAGTGTAGCCCCTTATTGTTATTAGTGTATCCCCCTTATTGCATTTCTTTCCCATGTAGTCCCCATATTTTTATTATTGTGCCCCATAGAATCCAACTATTGTTATTGTTGTGCCCATACATTATTATTATTATGTTGTCGCTGCGTATATTGTAACCCCTTAGACTCCTATATCTAAAAAGGAGGTATTTCCATTTGTATCATCCAAGAATTTCTCATTTGTGTAATGTAAAAGGGGTTTCCCCCTCAAAGTGGCTGATTTTGAAGTTTTTGATCTATCTTTTCTTCTATTTTGTGAGTTGGTTTCATAACATTTGGTATCAGAGCTTTAGATTATAGGGTTTCGCTGATTCAAACAATTCATCATGTAATTTTCACTATAACTTTTTTTATACGAAGTTTAAGAATTTGAAATTAAAACCCATTTGAGTTGAACTCTTGATGAACCTCGTCTCTAACTTTGAGATCTCGATTCGCTATATTTTCGAAGATATGATCTGAGTAAGTTAGGGTTTTTGCAGGCTCCTGAATTCGATCTCAAATAGGTGACCTCGGGAAAATCAACATAAATTTCTCTCTCAGTATTAGATTCAAATTTTGTAAAAAGTGATAGAAATAGGATAGACTATAGTTTGTTGCGTATCATTTTCAGGGCCGAAGGTCAAAATAGTTACACATGGCACTTCATACAAGTTCGCTCTACTGAACCAGTCTATAATTAGGTCATCGGGGGAGATTGGGAATAAATATTTCTTTAAGAAACCAATCTTGATCAGACATGTAGGGATAGAAAGAGGACTTAAAGCACTACCATGGGATGAAAATTCAGAACTTGGAGATCCAAAATTACATAGTTACAGCGGTTTCAAGATCGAGCTCCTAAAAGCAAGAAAAAGAGATATGATCAAGAAGTTTGATGGAAAGGATCCGGTAACTTTTATACTACAGATGGAGCAATATTTTGATCTACATGATATGAAAATATTAAAAAAGGTATGTATTGCATCTTTATATTTAGAACCGAATCATTTTATATGGTATAGAGGGATTTGTTCTCATAAACCACTTGTCACCTGGTCAATTTCACGGAGGAAATGATAGCACATTATGAGGATACAAAGAGAAACACCTTCTTTAGCCAATTAATAGATCTCAAACAAAAGGGTTCAATGGTAGAGCACATTGATGACTTTCAAAAATTGAATATAAGGGTAAATGATATTCTAGAGAATTAGAGGATTGATGTCTTCATAGGGACTTTAAAGGATAACATCCAACATGAGGTTCGCCTTTGGGAACCTGATTCATTAGAGAAGTCATATAGGTTGGCAAGAAAAATTATAGAAACAAGGAAGCCTACCACTAATAACTATAAATATGGAAGTGTTGTTTCTCCTAGCCTTCCATAACCTACAAGGTTGACACCACAACAATTGGAAGAAAAAAGAGAAAAAGGGATTTGTTACAGTTGTGATAGAAAATACACTAAAGGTCATAAGTGTGCTGAGAAGAAATTAACTTACATAGATAGGGAAGAGGAGGAAGAAAAAGAAAAAGAAACGTCAAAAGAAGAAGATATCCACCAGGAACAAATCTCATACAAAGAAGAAATGAATCTGACCATATCTTGTAATGCATTAACAGGAATTACCATTCCTAAAACACTCAAGATAGAAGGGCACATCAAGAAGAAAAAGGCAATAGTGTTCATTGATTTTGGTAGTATCCATAATTTTATTCATTGTAAGATATCCAAGGAATCGAATTTCTTCCTATATCTAGCACCAGAGTGTAAAACAATGGTTTCAAATGGAGGAACCATAAATTGCTCTGAAAGTGTCATAATATCAAGCTATCCATGGGAGAATATGTCTTGAATAGTCCAATGCTTTCCATTCCAATGGGTGGTGCTGATGTTGTACTAGGAATCCAATGGTTACAATCTTTGGGGACGATAGCTTTCAATTTTCAAGAAATTTTCTTCAATTTTTTTGGGGAAGGAAAGGAAGTTGAATTAAGGGGTATCACAGGGAAACTAGGAAAGATTATCAGCTCTAATCGCATGACAAGGCTTCTAAAGAAAGAACAACGGGGCATAATATGTTCACTACATGTTCAAACAACGAAATCATCTATTTCTCTAGATCTCCAAAAATTCTTGGACAATCATTCTAAGTTTCAAGCAGTGGAAGATCACATCAAGCATCAACAAAAAGTTCTCTAACTCTTAAAGGATAACCTCACTTTGGCTCAGAACCAAATGAAATAACAGGCAAGTCAACATCGCAAAAAAAATGATGTAGGCGACTGGGATTTTTCGACTACAACCATACAAACAAATGTCCTTCAAGCAATCTAAGAAGAATAATAAATTGTCACCAAAGTATTATGGTCCTTACAAGGTGTTGCAAAAGATTTGTACTATGACATACAAATTGGAGCTTCCTGCATCTTCCCAAGTGCACCCAATTTTACATGTTTAATGCTTAAAGAAGGTTATAGGTGACAAGCTCCCAGTTCAAACAATATTGTTGGAACTTGACGAGGAAGGGAAAATCATAGTGGAACATGAAGCAGTCACGGAAAAAAGAACCTAACAGCCACAAAATCGATCAATTTCAGATATCTCATCAAGTGGAAGAACTTACCTGTTGAAGGTTTCACATGGGAGGATGAGAATTTTATACAGAAGCATCCAAAACTAAAGCATTGAGGACAACACTTTTTGAAGGAGAGGGCATGTTAGGTCCCTATACTACTAGTGTAGCTCCTTATTGTTATTAGTGCAAGCCCCTTATTGTATTGGTGTGCTCATGTAGTCCTCATATTATTATTATTGGGCCCCATAGAAGCCCACTATTGTTATTTTTGTGCCCTTACATTATTAATGTTATGTTAGCTCTTATTATTTTTTGACTCCTTCGATTCTTATATATAGAAAGGAGGTCTTGTCATTTGTATCATCCAAGAATTATTCATTTGTGTAATGCAAAGAAGGTTTCCCCCTCGAAGAGGTTGATTTTGGAGTCATTGATCTATATTTTCTTCTATTTTGAGAGTTGGTTTCATAACATAAATCCATGTTGAGAATGGACCTGCATTTACATTGTTGATCAAGCCGCCAAATATCCATGTTCATTGTATCAAATCAAACATAGGAAGAATATTAACAGATGACCAATTCGTGAGACAACCATAGAGGGACGATATCAGACAAGAGTCTCTTTTTTTTTGGTCAAGTGTATTATTTGTTGAGAGTATTATAACCAATTGGATATATTGAGTAGAAGTAAAGTTTGGTCACATTGATTGTCTGCTTGTTGGAAAATTGGACAAGGGTCTATGTGTAATTTGAATTGTCATATCAACTGACGGGAGCTAAATGTATAAGACCATTACTCTATGAAGTTGCAAAGGATTCAATTTCACTAGTGCAGTATCAGGGGATGAGATGTGTGTTCATGAACTATTGTCTGTGATCAACTGAAGAAAATAGGTCAGTGCGCACCTTTGTTATGTGAAGGTTCGATATGAGGGTCCATTATGTGTTGGAGTTTTATTTGTCATTTGTAGCAGAACATGTTGAGTGCATGGTGATCATTGGAAAGTGCAGGCCATAATTGATGAAAGCCATTATTTAGGCCAACTTCCTTTTCACAATGATAGCAAGTGTAATGGTAATGTTGAGACTCAATCGGGAGTGTAATGCATGAATATTGTAGAAGCTGGAGAGTGATGGAAATATGAGGGATTGAAAAACAAAGTATTTTTTGTTGAGTGTTGAGGAAACTCTTCCGTTTCCCTAGAGTCGAGGTTGAATCCTTCATTAGAGGGATCAAGTTAGCAATAATATTATGTAGTATTTAGATCAATTTCTTGAGCTGTTGTTACTTAAAAAGTAGCTTGTGAATGAAAATATTTTTATTGTAGCCACTCAATTTTTATGTGTTACATAATCAGATTTCCGATGTCAAATAAAAGTTAAGGTTTATTGCTATATGGATGCAAAGTTGATACAGTTTTTGCTACAACTATAGAGAGTTTGTATGCTACTATCTAAGTCTATATGGTGCGGGGTATTTTTTTTATAAATACCTCCAATATGATTGAATTATTCCCTTATTATTTGAGGTGGTTAAGCACATTCATTGGTTGAAGGGACCAAGTTCATTATTCATGTTATCTTCATTTCTCGCATTGGAGTCAAGCATATTATCTTGTTGGACTAAGTAGTTGTGGGTCAAATTTCTAGGCAAGTTGAATTGATCTATTACTGGAACAAAAATCCATATATTGGACAACTAAATTCACATCTTCAAGAGTACCAAATTTATGGGAGGCCAGACTCACTATTAATCACTGAAATAATGATCTACTTCAGAGTTTTGTGGGTAAGTTCATTGTCGCTAACAGAAACCAAAAATTATTCCTCTAATCAGAATATATTTCCAGACCCAACTTGTTGTAGCAGAAGAATCAGTGTTTGGTGTTCCAAAGAAGAGTTTCCAGGTTCACCATTTGATTTATTACATGTGCACACTTTCACTAATATGTGGTAGTTCCCTTGAAATTTATATCCTATCAGCACTTATTAGCTTACTCGCGAAATTATTCATGAAATTTGTCAAATAATTTTTTGAAAATTATGAGCACATTCAAAAATGATAATTCTAGTGGGGATGAAACCATTATGTTGTCATCCCTTGAGGGAATATTGTCTTTTATGTCAAGTTTTGGCAAGAGAAATGAAAAAGTATTGTTGTGAGTTGACAATGAGGGTTTGAGTTAGAGTCTAATGCAAAAATGTTTTATGTATGCCATTGTTAGTAATGTATTCATGAGGTAAGATGTTTTATGTGTGTAGTTAAGTCAAGCATTGCTGATATAATGGTAGAGTTGGTTTATTTAGCTACCATTTATGTATGGTTGTTCAAATAAAGAGAGGTATTTTTTTTGTTGTTGTAAGGTGTTGAGTATCAGATACTAAACAAGTTTGTTGCCAGAATAATAGAGGAATTTGGAGATTACAAAATTATTAGTTCATGGATGAGTCAATGACACAATTTGTAGCCCATTGTGTTGAACCTCTCATAAAAATAAATTTGATGAGGAGAATTTTTGAAGGGATCGGATCTAGGAAGGATGAGGAGCCCAAGCAAAAGCAATCTCCAAAACTCCAAAGGAAGAGCAGAAATCAAATGAGAAGAGAATAGATTTGTTTCACATGTTAGGAAGTGTTTAGTCAATTTAGTGTTCCTAAATTGATGTCATTAATTGTCAACCCAGGGCTCGTAAGCTGATGAAGTGAAGGTGTACTATATGTACTTAAGCAACCTCTTAGAGCTTTTTGTCGTTTGGGGTGTTGTTTGTGGTTAATTTATCTTCCTAAGATGGAGTGATGTATTTATAAACAGATGAGTGATGGTGTGTGTAAGGTTAATTCTAGATGAGTGAAGCTGTGTGACTAGTGGTTTCTAACTACTTGCTGAAAAGGAAAAACTTGAAGGAAATAAATGAATTAAAATGAACTAAAAGCAAAGAACCACTTTCTAATGGCATTAGACACCATTCATGCTGCTGCAAATAAAAGGTAAGAAAATCACTTAAAAGACCAATGATAATGTTTATCTCTTCCTAACTCTCTGCCTCTAACACATAGTACTGTGTAAGACACGATTAGGAAGTAGCTAAAGATAAGTCTAAGAAATGATAAAAAAATGAGAAAAATCTACTTTAAAGACTAGTTATAATGTTTTGCTCTTTCTAACTCTCTACCTCTAACACATAGTACTGTGTAAAGCACGATTAGAAAGTAGTTAAAGATTAGTCTAAAAAGTACCCAAAGCCGGCTGCAAGTTATTAGTATTTTGATCTCTAAAAGATAGACAATTTATAATAAAGAGACCATTCATATGTTAGCAGACAGATTTGAGAAATAAAACTAAAAATCAGCTATGAAAATAAAGGCAACAACTTTGAATCTGTCAACTGAAACTACCACTAGATATAAAGCAAATACATAAACACACAAGCAATCCCGGGTTAAAAACCTGCAAAAGAACAATGCTGATCAGCTTAAAATAAAGGCTGGAAATGAAATAACATGAAAGTAAATTACACTGTACATGTGTCAAGAAAAGGAAATGCTGAATGGAAATAAGGAAATGCTGAACATAAAATACTATACAAGGCTAACATGAACAGGGGCCCTCCATTCATATAACCCAAAGAAGACTCAAGGTATTGAAAACTTCAGAACAACACTGCTTCTATTACTCCATGTGCAGAAAATTACAGTCAAGAGTGCTTAGAACAGCACTATTAAAACAGAGTCTGGGAATGCACTAAAATTATAACAAGTTCATAAAACACAGCAACTAAAAAGTAACATAAGCTTACACAGACGCAAGTTTTTATAGGCATCTGAAAGATATCCTAATGCGTACAGCTAAAACTGAAAAATAAACTAACTGTCATGTGTAATTAAGGTTCAATAACACATCATAAGCCTGCGTGGATGAGTTGGAGGTTCTGGTCGTTATAGGCATTGAATCCAGAGTTGGATTATGTCCCCCACAACTCGCGTAACACGGACAAGTCACCGTTTGAACTGACGTGACCCAACAGCTTACGCATCACCGTTAAGCTGCCTTTGTTGACCGTAACTTGACCCTTGTTGACCGGAGGTACAGATGACGTGGATGGCTGAACAAATAGCATAGGAACCTCGAGCACCTTGATTCCTAAGTGCCCATGTGGCTCATTTTGCAAAATGACACGTGGAACCTTGAGATTAAGAAAAAGGCTGCGAGATCATCAGATGGCTG
>APFE031059543.1:0-10022 GCA_000404065.3 Pinus taeda | reverse complement strand
TAAATTATATATAAAAGACACAAATCACTATAGAAATATATATATTTAAAAAAAAGATCCTTTTTTGGGCTTCTTGGCGGGCTTAACTCGATTATGAGAATCGAGTGAGGGACTCGTCTAATGTTATGAATCAGATGGAGCCCTGGCCAATGGTTGAAGGCGCCACAACCCGGGGCTACCGGAGCAGCGATGGAGCCCTACCTAGGGGCTCAACAGGGCATGGCCTTGTCTAGGCAAAGCTACGTGCACCTTTGCTAGTCGAGGGTTGTGGGCCCGTTGGCAGGCTTAATCCAATTCTAAGAATCAGATTGAGCTCGCCCAAGGGCCCGAAGAGGAATTTTTATTTTAATTTGTTTATAATAATCATAATTTATTTTATAACATTTTTTTATGGTTTTTCTCTTTAACTTTTTAATAAAAATGTATAGACTTGTAGTTGACACAAATTGGTTAAAAGAATTTCCACCACCCAAGTGCCTCCGATGCCACTAATTCTCAAATACAACTACATTAGGTTTCATAGGCAATATTTAATTACATTTCTAAAAGAACCTATGAATTTTATTTCCTAGTTATGTAAAATGGACAACAATCCTACTCTAATAATAGATAGAAAAAATTTATGGAAGACACAAAAAGACAAAAAGCATCCAAGTGATTACAACAACTAGACAACTCCACATAATGAGAATATAGGTGGAGATACAAGCGAACCATAATAAGTGATTCATATGAGGAAATATTTTGAATGGAAAAGGAAAAGGATCAATAAACCAAATTAAATAGTGGCAATGAAAATTATTGACCTCCTAAAATAAGTAGAAAATGAAAATGGACAAAATATGAACCAAATTCGATATCATATGCATTAAGAAGATGATTATGCTTCTCTTTAACATAATTGCTACTACTATTTTTGAAAATGGTGCCAACCTCATTAAATGTAGGTTTTGCACCATTTTTAAGGTGATAGTCTTTCCCTTACTTATAGGAGTTGTCCTTACTTCTCAATAAATATCAAACTCTAAATATGGACGAATTCCATCCTCATCTAAAATAATTTTGTTGTTATCGTCAATTATTTCTAGCACTCAAGTTCAAGTTATTGAGAACATTTTGCATACCACCACATAGAAAAAGAACAAGGGGGAGAGTCAATTTCTTTAGAATAAAACTTTAAATGTCGTATCCTAAGGTTCCTTATCCCAATGACGATCAAAATTTGCTAATATAACAAGACTCCTTCCTTATCTTGAGTTTCAGCATTTATATCAGAGCTCTTAGCATCAACTATAATAGTCTCACAAGTCAACAACTTCACAAAGACCTACATATTACCTGGGATATGAAGGAAAAGAAGAAGGGTACATTCTTCCAAATATTATAATCAACTATGCTTCTATCATCTTCAAGATCACGCCTAGTGAAGATCAATCTTCGATGATTTGGAGCATTTCCTTGTCTTAAATTTTAGCTTTCGCATTATTGACAATCTCTGAGCTATCAACTTCATAAGTAATTTTCATGTCGGTTAGAATTTTGATATTTGCGTTCCACCTTCATAATTAATTTTCATCCTGGGTAGAGTTTTGAGATCTTCAAGATTTTTTTTTGTCATGGTAATGTGAAATATATCATGAGGTAAGTGTTGTGATGCTCATCTTAGTTTACTATCCATTTTGTTTATATTTCTACACGAATTACTACCAAGATCAAAGACCTTGCCTTTCATTGTAAAGATTAGGACACACATATTTTCACTTACCTCTTTTAAAACTTCTTACAAACCGTTTTGCAAATTTGTCAAGATGCTACACTACATACATATTCCTTTGCAATCTAGAGAGAAAAAATGATATTAATATCCAATAAATTTATATAACTATTAGTATAAAATTAAAAAATAAATAAAATAATATGATATGTTAGGAAACTCTCGAGTGCTTTGAACACCCTGTTTCAAACATCCTCAAAAATAGATAAAATATTAAAATGAAAATTAAATCCACACCAAATTCTAAAGGTCAAATCCATAATAACGTGACTAATGAAATGGAATAAATAAAAAATGGTAAAAGCATGAATTGAAGCCTTATTGGAAATATGTGTGTTGGAAAGATGTTTGTTTGAAAGGGAAAAAAGCAAGCATTAATGGAAAGAACCACCAAAAAACAGAAACAAACAGAAGCATCCGTCGAACATAGACCAAAAAAAGCATCTTCCAAAAATTTCAAAGAGGCGTGGATTCAATTAAAATTTGAAAAAGCATGGACTCTCAATTCAAGAGAGATCATGGAATCCGGAGGAAGTAGCAGTGGTAGAACTCTTGTAGCCATTGAAGGGAAGTGTGAAATCCCTATATTAAGTCTTATCATTTTTCCAACATCTTCCTTTTCCTTTGTCCATATCGATTGTGATTATTCTTGTGTGTTTGGCTATATGTGTGGTTAGAGTTTGGTTCGTCTGTGTTGAGTCTGTATTTAAGTAAGTCATGGTTGTGTGGGATAGAGGAGGAGGCTGAAAAGAGAAGGGAAGAGGAGGAAAGATGAGTTGTTTATCGATTTTTTGGGCTCAAAGAAATCAATTATCTCTAAAAAATGGTTTGGATCAGATTCTATTTAGGTTCAGTGTTTCTATTCATCTTTGCCTTGCTGTAAGAATTAATTCCATTTCATAACTTTGTATTTTTGTTTGGTGCAGTGTAAATTATTGGAGTGAATGAAGAGTTGACGTTGCATGAAAATGAATGAAATGTGGAAGGAAAGGGGTGGTTGACATTGTTGTTGTTCAAGGCATTCCAATTAGCTTGTTGAACGTTAAATCGAATCCCAATTTTAGGTATATAGAGATGGCCCTATATCTTTCCTTTTGATTAGTTGAAACATCGTGCTTTAGCCAATTTTATTCAATTTAAGGCTCTCCTTCCTCCTCAATAATTTGTATTAAATTTAAATTTTTCTTTATTTTTCAATCATCCTCAATAATTTTTATTACAGATAATTTTTCCGTCATTCCTTCAAGAAGTTATCCCCTATGAGTTCAAGCATCACTAGATTTTTAATGACTTTTGATAGCTCTATATTTGGGTTTAATCTATTGTGTATTAGTTTATTTTGTGGTTTTCTAGTATAACCTCTTCTTTATTAGTTTAACCCATTATTTTTTTCTAACATGACTTGCGGTGTATTGTGTTCTTTCTTTGTTTAATCAGTAGGTTTTTCCCTTTTGGGTGTACAAATATACATTTTCGAAAGTGGATTCCTATTTGTTTTCATTATTTAAATATGTGATAGAAATATTTATTATTTTTACATAAAAGACAAATTGATAATCTTCAAAACAAATTGATAATTTTCATTATATCTTATTAAAAATATACATTTTTCTCTAATATTTATGTGCTATTGCATGCAAATTCATTTAAGGAAGGGATTTCACCTCCTAGTTTTGCTGAAAGGTTTTTTTTTAGAGTAAATATTGATGTAGTTATATATTAATCTTTCCTTCTCTCAAATACTATAAAAGAATTATGCACACAATTATTAATTAAAATATTTTTAATTGAAAGGGTTAAACTTCCTTCCTAGTTCTCCAGAAGGATGGGCGCACCATTTTTCTTTCAGTAGTTGTAGGTTATCTTGTGTTTGTTTGTTACTTTTCCTTTAAACTAATAGCCGTTACAAAACATATTTTTTTAGAGATACATTACTTTACACATTTATATTTGAGGCATGTCATATTACACTTCAATGATCATCCATTCATATTATAACACTTATGCCATTTGCATCTAACTCATAACAACTTACATTAAAAAAATCTTTTTTTTTTTAGAAAAATATAAAATTATACATCTTTCACCTGCATTGAAAAAAACTAAAATATAGTTATACTACAGAATTTCTATGGGGGTTTTCCTTTTTTTTTTTCATTTTTTAGTGATTTTTAAAGCTTTTTATATTGTATTATTTATATTTTATATAATTATATAAAGGTATACATATATAATTTAATGTATTTATGTATGTATATTCATATATTGAATTGATATTGTACCATGTTACTTTGAATTTGTGTGTGTTTAGTTGAATGGTGTGTTTTCTTTTTGAAATTTTATGTCGGTGGTCCTAATAATAATTATTTTCTTTTGTATTTTGACACCAAATTTTATATAGTGTGTTTGCTTATTTGGTCTCAAATTTTGTATGTTTATTTAATTAAATGTATATGTAAATGATTGTATCAATGTTTATTTATAAATATTTGTATGCAGGGATTACCTCACAACCGTGTTTTGCCGTACTCAAAAACTGATTCCCATGAAATGGACTAACCCATTAAGGAAGATATATCATGGCCAGTTCAACATTCACAACGGAGAACTCAAACCTTTCTCAGATGATAGCGATAAAACTAAACCTTTGGGACGTATGAGGAAGTTTCAACCTGTGAATATTTTTAACAAACAATTTGGTTATGTCTCCAATCATTTTTAGAAACTCGTTGATGGAAGAGGAGAGGAATAACTAGGAAGAATTGTCAATCTGAATATGAAATCGAGGCACGGGGATGGAGCTTCTGCACATGTTATGTGGACGGACAGAAGCTAGCTCTTATTTTGTTCTGGAAAAACGTCGGGAAAATTAGCCGAGACATGTGATTCACCATACGATTACTCCTCCCTATGGATTAGCGCTGAATACACGGGTATGCTGCTTGATCCTCATGCGCAGTCATTTTTTTTCGAGTGTGTTACAGATTTTCTGTTCACTTTCAGGATGGGATGAATGCCGGTTTCAGTGTCTGTTTTTATTGTTTTTGGAACTGTGAGTGCCTGTTATCCTTCTTGCATGGGAAACATCCAGGAGAGATCGACCTTATCCACCTTATCCAATGACCCAGATAGGTACGAAATTGTTCAATCCCGAAAGCCTACTTTTGGCTTATAGATATAGGGTTACCCTAGAAAAGGGTTAGAGAATAATACTGGTAAAAGCAACCAATGAGAAACAATAAAAAACAATTTTACGTATTGTTTACGGATAAGGATTTTTGAATATAAGATGTATATATAGTAAAATTATAACCGTTGTTGGCATGTAAACCTTGCCGACGTGGACGCAGTGGCTTTTAATTTTATTTTCAGAGAAAAGTATGGCAAAGCGGTCAGTTTTCCAGCCAGACCAACAATGGATAAAAGAAACGGCTGCTAAAGCAACATGAAAATTCCACACCCCACAAAGCTCCGCCTTCTTAGTTTTTAGAAACATCACGAGAAAATCTTTACGTTGATGTTTCCCATTTAGATACTACATTTTGCATTTGTCTTGTCTCATAAGGGAATTCAATCCTGGAAAGTTGAATTTTTGTGTTACGAAGGTAGGGACGTTAACTGCAGAACACGACTTTGTATTAACACCATTATGGGTAACTAAATCACGAAAGAAAGAGTGTATTAAATATTTAGTGTATTGATTAATTGAGGGAGGTTGAACCTTGGTAAGATCTTTGGCCCCGGGGAATCATAGGTCATGGTTGGGTGGTGCTGCTCTTCCCTCCATGTAAAGTTTTAGTTAGTGTTAGATGTGTGGCATGTTCGTATGATGATTCTTACCTTCTCTTACTATAATTTCTGCTATTTTTTTACGATAATATTTATTAAGTCGATGTTATTGTTCCAATTTTTCTATTTGATGTTTCTTAAGTTTTCTCACCGTGAGAATGTTTGAATGAATTACATGGGTTTTTGTACTAATAAAATTACGAGGATGTTAAATCCAACAATTCAGATATATGGATTTCTTAATTTCCTCTTGTATAGAAATGATGGATTCAATAATGCATATCACTGTCGTGTGCTCTCGTATGCATATTGACATTATTAGGATTATCTTTGCAGTGGTAAGAAAGAGTAGCATGCTTTAGTCTTTTGTAGATGTTCATGCATGTGGAACAATTATGGAGAAGTGTCTCCTTTAGTATTATCAAGGGTTCACCATGGTCTATGTTGTGCATAAAGGAATTAGATGCTTCTGCATGCAATATAAGGAATTGATGGTACATATTTTTAGTTATAAATATATGGATTTGTAAGATATCCGACGAAATTGACTTGAATGTCACCAGGTTTATGACAGTACCTAGTGTGTGTATGAGATACATTACCTATATAATGCATGATCTAAAATTTGTATTTAATTAACCAATTCCTTATGCATGATGGAAACAAGACCTATAATAATGATGGATGATCATTATAGTAGAGTTTAATTAATAACATTGATGTAGGTAAGGAAACTATTATAGGTTGCATGTTATGGTTAGTTCCATCTTCATCTACTAAATTACGTTTACTAGAAATCTGAGACATAAGTCTTAACAATAACGTTAAAAGACGATACCAGAACCACTTTATTCTTAAATTGAGAATGATTGTGGAGTCTCTTATAGAATTACTAATGATGGTCTACACGCAGGCTAAAGATACCCTTGCTAGTATTGCATCTTAACGATTAAATATAGAAAAGATAAATAAACTTTACAAAATGGGAGCTTAGTAGCTAAATGAAACTTTACAAAATGGGAGCTTAGTAGCTAAATTCCAAGGTAGGATAAGGAGGTTTGTTAAAACTTGGAAAATATTATGTGTTTTTCTATTTGAATTCTTTTTTGTGTTTCATATTTAAAAATTTAAAATTGTATGTTTGCTTATTTAAATTTGTATTTTCTATGTTGTTTAAAATTACATATATGTAACACCTCTCCCTTGTATGTAAAAATTTGCTAACCTAAGCTGAGAAAAATTAGGTCTAACATGTAATAAGAAAAGTAAATACTTTATGAAATAAATAAAATAGTTAATCACTTAGAATAGTGAGACACCAAGAGAGGAGATTCTTGCCAAATCCCATTGGTGAATGGGAATCAATAATATTCATAATAAGACTTCTAGATCCAGATCTAGATGAGATTAATGGATTTGGAGATAAATATCCATTAAACTACTTAGTTGGAGAAAGATGCTAAGTTAAGGAAAAGCATAAAAGCCTTGCCCGAGAAAAGGGAAGCTTTGATGAGCAAAATCCTCACAGGAAAATAACTCTTAGCTCGGGGGTGAACTGGAAGCAGGCAGTTCTAGGTTGGGTGGCAGTGCTCGGTTTTCCATGTGACATTATTTCAATTTCTCTTATAGAATTCCATTTCATGGGATTTGTTGTATGTTTTTCCTTACCTTGTATATTGTCGAATTCTCTCAGCATATGTGTATAGCTACATGTGTGATCTTTGTGTAGAAAGATAATTGAATAATGATGCATGAAACAACTAGGTAGGATGAATAATTATGTTTTAAGGTTGCCACCATAGAGCTAGTGGTTCAAGTTATCCATGCTAGGCCTTTTGGACTATGAATTGTATCTACTAAAGGTCATCTTAACTACTTATTCATTGTGGTTAGTATTGCATAAGATACGCCAACAGGACTATGGACACCTTGAATGATCATGATTGATGCCTTTCATTATGATGTGATGTATGCATGTGTAGAATTGCGGGTATTAACCTTGTCTATGGGATGATTATATATGAATGAATATGACAACTATTGCATATTTAAGCCAAGTTAAATTTAGTAAAGGAACAAAATATGGGGTTTTAATAGTGGATCAAGGAGGTATGTGACAAATGGTATGACAACTCTAAGTTCAAGTATTATGGTCTAAGAAACAACCCACCTCTATAGGGTACGAATGAGATTTAAGTCCTAAATTAGGAAGTTCAATAAGCTTGGTGGTTTGCATTCTTCCTATAACACCTTTATGCTAAATAAAAAAAAGAAAAAAACTATGATAGACATATGGAGAGCGAAAGGCTACATTTTGCCCCACCTTGTCCATAGTAATAGGATCTACCCTATTACACATATACTCTAGCCGAACCTATTCCTTGTGTATGCATATAACTTACTCTACACACTCATGCTTTAATTTCATTAGTTTTAGACATAATAAGATTGTTAAAATGAGGAGACTTATAACATAATTCTATAGACATTAATATATGTACAATTAATAAGTTTCCAAAAAGTAAAGGTTTTGTAAAAATCATAAATTCTTCTCTATTTCTTCCCAAGCAAAAGTAAGAAAATTATATTGGAACCTACTATATTGTTCACACAAAGAAGTCTTTAGGGACCTAAAGTGTCTCTAAAGAGATAAACATGGCCAAGAAGTAAAATATGTGAGCATTTAAAAGAGTAAGTTACAATACTCTACATAACTCAAATATTGAAATTTTTCTTACAAAAATAGTAGAAAGGAGAATCATGGTAAATTCGGATGTTCTAAAATTAAAGACAGTCGATGGAATTTCTTTTAGGAATTTGTTAAGATATTTTTAGAAATAAAACCCCAATAACTGCTACTACTAACTTGCAATGAACTTAAATATTTTAGAATAAGAAAGTATGACTAATTGAACCATACATTGGGCTAATGAACAATTGTAACTTTCAATATTTATGCAAATACGTGAGCCTGACATAAGTATAAAATCATAATTTATGATTGAAATCAAACTAAAATTTCAGAGGAAATTTTAATAAGTTTGCAGGAAGTGAATGTTGTCAAGCCGCATCCATGAAAGAATTTCCTTGCCATCACCTAAAGTGAATCGACTGCTTAATGTGATTAATATGACTTAACTATATTCTATGCTTGACATAATATCCTCAATTATCTTAATGAGTGCAATATGCATTCATGGTTGCTAGCTCAAGCCCTGAGAAGCCCTACAAAAGTGTAGTGTGAAAGGCACACCACAAGAAATGTGACGTTCTGGTGATGCCATTTTAGATGCTCTGAAGCTTTCCTACTAAGTTAAGAATGCCCATATGTTTAAATCCTTGGACATCTAGTGCAATGCTAGAACCACGAATAGGCATGAAGCAAATATGGTGATTTCAAGTTTTAATTTCTAAGGATTGTCAACAGGGATTTTTGGACCCAATCTACCGTATAAATGATATGAATATCGATGGCTAGGTGTTGTAAACCTTTTTGTTAATGTATTTGAAATGATCAGTTTTTTTTTATTCGCAGTGAGTGTTTCTTAACATTAGAGAACCTTAGCCGCAGGGTTATTTCTTAAACAGGAAATGAGCATTCTCTAAAGTTACAAAAGTAGTTAGAAGTGCTAGAGATAAATCATGACCATGAAAAAAAATATCGAGATAGTGAATGATACTAAAATAAACTGCCAAAATAGTTTATTAATGAAGCCGTAGGTTCATTTGATACTAAATACAAATAAAAACATTCCAAATACATCAAATCCAATTTTTGGGTAATAGAATCACAACATGGATAAAATCACTTCCACTTGCTTTCTTTTTAGTAATCTTGGGTTAAGTGATTGTGTGTCTACACCGACCCTATAATATTTTACTATGAGTAATGATGTTGGATTTTGGTAGCTTTTGGAAGTAGTTCATTTTATTGGTAGATTTAAAGCTAAAGAGACAACTTCCCAACTAGGTTTTTGGATATAATCCCATTAAGGGTTGTTGTTTCCCTTTCCCCAATAATGCCTTTTCTTTGGCCCTATCTGCTGATCTAGAGGTGTTGAAAGGAATTTGGTGATCCAGGTGGATATTGGTGGCCACCTACCAAGTCCATCTGGACCCCCATCATTGTTTCTCTCAGCATTTTTAGTTTCCTTAATTGTAGCACAACTTACTATTTTTAGCAGTTGTTCAGATCCTGAACTTCTGGAGCCGTTTTGAGGCCCTAAACGACGTTTTTTGGGAAATCTGGGGACAACATGGGTCCATGGACCGATGTTGCCCTTCCCAAAGTGGTATTTCTCGGATAGATCTTTCTAACGAGCTATCGTACACGTCAAACGGGGATCATATGCCAAAGTTACGACCCCGAGAAATTGATGTACCAATTTACCCAAACGGGGCCCACAATTTGGCGTTTCATCTTCTAGGGTTAGGTTTTGGGATGTGAAGGGTTTTTCAT
>APFE031059540.1:0-15645 GCA_000404065.3 Pinus taeda | reverse complement strand
AGTAACCAACAGTGTTTAAATTAGTAAAGCAAGAGCATTTAAGAATTCATGCTTATAACTAATTTAGAGGAAAACATAAAAAATAATAACATTTGGAAACAGAGTACAATTAAGCAAATTCTGTTTCAATCTCTTATGCAAATTATTCAAGAATGGATATGATGGTATTATGTGTTTAATATTAGTAAAGCAAGAGCATTTAAGAATTCATGCTTATAACTAATTTGGAAGAAAAAATCAAGAATAATAACATATAAAAAAAGAGCACAATTAAGCGAATTCTGTTCCAATCTCTTATGCGAATTATTCATAAATGGATATGATGATATTATAGACTGATATAAAATTTCAGAGAAAGGGTAGAAACAGTTATTGAACTGTTGTCCAACACATGAATCCTGCAACAAGTCTTGTGCTTTAAATCCTCATCAAGCCAAGCCACGAAAAATTTCTCCAAGCGCTTTTATTCTGAAGTTTCAATGTTATAGCCAAGTCATGGAATCCGCCCTCAATGCTTCCAAGAGTGGAGTATTTATACCAATTCTAAACTAAAATATCTTGAAACAAATATCAAAATTGGTTCACAAATCTCTCCAACTATTTACATAAATAGAACTTAATTAAAGGACACTCAAACTAATCCATCTATTTGGCACTATTTTGTATGGCTAGGTGATGACAAAGAGAAGAATTCAAATTTGATCCAACTCTTAGTTGATGATGAGGCATCCAAGTCACTAACTATTTCCTTTCTTTGTGCAATCTGCTCCAACAATTCTGCAAACTTGGGGTCCAATGATATTTTTTTATTTCTCAATCCGTAATAGATATGTAAAAAGTGAAAGATTTTATTGTAGATCAATATGTTGGTGAGATAAACCTCTTTCATTTTCCCAAAATTCCTCTCCAGCTATGCATAATAGTCTTTGTAACAAATATGTGTAAAACCGAGTTTTACAGAGTCTGAAAAATGACCTGTAGAGATGCGCATGTATCTCTCATTATTAAATCACTGTGAAAACACTGAGATAGATTTTTGTAGATGGGTATCTTAGGAACAAAATCCTCCTTCAGTTTTGTATGAATTATTGTGGATTGGCCAAAATACTCTTTGCAAAATGATGACTTAAACTGAAATTTTCTGCAAAAAGTGCTTTCCAACATTGTTTAATATTTCCAAAACCATAATGGCTGTTAGAAAAGTAAGAGAGGTTTTTGTAGATGGCCCTCTTAAGAACATAAAACTCCTTAATTTGTGTAAAATTCATCTTGGATTGATCACAATAGTTTCTGCAAAACTATGACTAAAATATGCAATTTCTGCAAAAATGGTCCTTCTTGTTATGTTTTTTCATCTTTTTACTTTCTTGCTCTTTTGACTGTTTTACTTTCACTTTAGACAAACCTCAATATTGGTGAAAGTATTATCATCTCTTTTACCATTTTACTGCCTTCTGTATTTACTTTTACTGTTTACCTTTGACTGCTCTATAACTTCGTTTTAACTTTCACTGACTTTTACCTGATACATTTTAACCACTCATACTCTTTAACCACTCATACTCTTTAGCTGTTATGCTTTCTAACCTTTGTTTGAATAGATTTGATAACTATCTTGGAGTAAACAAATCTTATGACTAGTATTAAGACTTTTTATCCAAGGATGTGATCTTCTAATTACCTCTTCAGGGGACAACCGAGTAGATTTTTCAAGCAATTCCCCAATGGACAAGGGAGTGAGGTTTTGACCAGGTTCAAAATGGAGCATCATATTGATAGCTTGGGGAGTAATGGGGAAATAACACTCTGGTCAGGGGATATTATAGCTCTTTGAGTCAGATCATAGTTATAATGGTAGTAATGGATGATTTCTGGGAAATAAATGACTGAAGGAATGAGATACCTTGGGAGATTGGATTCCCACAACCCTATAGGATCGTGCCCCTTTGAGTATTCGTCTCTGCAGCGATAATAGCTCAATAGGGGGCTTTCATCAAAATGCAGGTCTTTAATTTGGAAATCTTCATCTATCAAAGGTAAATATTCCAATTCACGGTGAGGAGCATTCAATGGAGTAATATTCAGAGCTGCCGACACCTCCATTTTGGTTCTTGTGGATTCAAAATGGAGGTTTCTGATGTGGGCCCGTTGGGATTTAAAACAGTTTAAGGTTTAATCTAATCACCCCAGGCGATATCTAATAGGCAGAAAAGGTTATTAAAGAGTCCTGATGACTAATTAATCCCGTATGCGTAAAGAAATGGGTGGCGGCGGGGTTTGGTTAAGTGGATTGCCAGGTGGACAAACCACGGTGGCACGAAAATTTTCGGAAGTTTTATTCATATTTTTGTATTTAAACATACATATGGCATGTTTAAAGTTTTTGTATATATATTTTTTATTTATATGGTAACAAACAAATATTATTTAATTACCATAAGGGCGGGATTATAATATAATGATAATTTTAACCAAAGGGTGTATAGTGGGTTATTATTTTAAATTTGTGGGGATATAAATACTTTGGTTAAACTTTATAATAGAGGGGTTTTGGGGATATTTATAAAAAGGGAGTTATATACTTAGGATAAGGTATTTTATTAGGGATTTAGTATAATAGAGTTAAACATAAATATGGCAAAGGACAAGGAAACTCAAAATATTTTTGCACATCTAAGAAAGTGATAAATTCTGAAGTAAATTTTGCAATATTTTATCTTCAACACTTAAACTTAGAATAGCAAGTTATTTTGAGGGATTTTTATGGGATTTTGCATGAGTTTCCTAAGTAAAATAGGATTTTACTTAGGACAAACTTAAAGATGGAAGATTATAATGATGGATTATCTTAAGTACTAAGGTCTTTTTGATCATTAGGTCGAGGGTCTGGTCCCTCCAAAGGTCAAGGAAATGCCTTGAGCCCCTTTGATCTCCAAATATCTTAGTACTTTGCGGGAAATTAGTGAAACTTTTGAGGGGAAAGTGATGAGGGAGGTTAATGAGTTTGACTTTGATTGTGGTGATTTTCCAGTGTATTTCCTGCTTTAGTACTTGTGATGAAGGTAAAGGATCAAAAACATGTAGCAGCATCATTCATCAGATAACACTTTGCAGCTCCATCTACCTACCCTGACTACTTAATACTACCATTTTCTCTTCTTTATTAGGGTGCATTTAGACTTGCTAACCCTCATCAACATTTTTTCTTTTTACAAGGAAAATCTATCTAATTCTACCCTTATTACATCCAAGGGCTCAGATTAAACTGTTGAGCACCTTTTATTAACTCTAACTATCTACTTATATGCCAAGATTAAACTGTTTGGTCAGATATTTATTCTCTAATCTATAACATGAAATTGAAATATGAGTAAGCCAAGTTTAAACAGTTTGACTTATTCATGAATTGTGGCAAAGGTTGGACAAGCTGCACACAATTGTTTTATTACAAAAATGAAGTAGTAGTGGCATTTGAATTTGCACACTTTCCTTGGTTTATTTTTGCTTGGGGTTCATTTCTTTCATTTCTTTTTGACCACTTTATTTTTCTTACCCTTTGATTTTTCTTTTAGGGTATACCCTCTTTACATTTTTTAACTTTTTTGATCTTTTGGTTTTTTAAGAATATGGAACACCTTTGCTCAAGAAAGAAGGTTTGAACATATTCCACAGTTCGATCAAGACAATCATGAAAGATGAAACCTATTGGTATGGAGGCTAACAGGGATGATGGTAATGGTTGAGGTGAATGGTTAGATCATGTCTAGTATGAATTTTAGGGACTTAACCAATCTACCATTCAGGGGATCCTGTAGAAAACACAATCTTCACTTCAATTGAAGCAATGAAGTGAAAAACAACAGAATTGATTGAGGGATGCATGGTAAGGAGTGGAGGAGATGAGTATATGTTAGGTAGGGTTCCCTTTAAATCTTCTCTTTTCTCGTTGGCAAATAACAATTATGTTTTTTATTATATATATATATGTGTGTGTGTGTGTGTGTGTGTGTGTGTGTGTCTATAAACACCTAGGCTACGTCAGAGAGGTTTTCACCCTAGATATCTGCCTTGGGCACCTTAGGAAGCTTTTCACCCAGGGATCTTCTTACTCTTTTTCAATTTTTCTCATCCTTGGGCCACCTCATGAGGTTTTCAACCCAAAGATGGGACTTAGGTGCCTCATGGAGGTTTTCACCTAAATCCTTATTCTTTTTTCTCTTTTTCATTGTCGTGATGAGGGAGGAGTTGGAACTTGCTCCACCATCATCACTGTCTTATTGATATTGTCAATGAATTCTTATTTTGATAAAAGCCTCTTCTACATTTTCAATCAGTGTCCATTAACAACCAATGGAATGGCTTCTTCATCTATAGTTCTGATTTGCACTTAACCATCATCATGGAATCTTTCCACCACATAAGGTCCAAGCCATCTTGTCCTTAGCTTGCCTTTGAAGTCTTTATACCTAATGTAATATAACAATGCCCAGTCTCCCTCTTGAAATTGCTTCTCCTTAATATGTTTATCATGTCAGATCTTCCTCTGAAGCTGAACTATTTCTGTATGTAGGAGGGTATGCATTCTGAATTCATCCAAGCCATTGAAATGTAAAAATCTTTCTTTCTGTGCATGACTGAGATCCAAATCTAGTTGGGCTGCCATCCTCAATGTGTTATATTCAAACTCAATGGATAGCAAAGCCTTTTTCCCATAGACCAACTCATAGGGTGTAAATCCAATTGTGGTCTTCCATGTTGTATTATTGGCCGAGGTGGCCTCAACTTGTCTCTCGGCGAAATCCTTCTAGCTACTACTTACTACCTTGGTTAAGATGTTGTCCAGTGCCCTATTGGTCACCTCCACTTGCCCATTAGCATGTGTATGATAAGAATTGGAGGTCCTATGATTGATTTTGTGACGGCTGAGCAGTTATTCAATCATGCTGGAGGTAAAGTGGTTGCCTTAGTCTGTAACTAACTCTCTAGGGTACCCAAATTTGTAGAATATATTCTCCCTTAGGAACTCAGCCATCTTCTCTTCTGTTGTTGCCTTAATTGCCTTGGTTTCAACCCACTTAATCAAATAATCAGTGCGCACATTGATGTGTTTTTTTTTCTTTGAAGGAGGGTTGATAGGCCTAATGAAGTCCATGCCCCACTTGTCAAATGGCTCGAAAGTCACTTGAGGTTGTAGGGGCATTTCATCTCTTGGAGTAGGCTTTCCCATCCTCTGGTACCAATCACACTGACTAATGTACTTTTTCACATCCTGATGAAGAGTAGGCCAATAATAGCATGCTTGCAACACTTTGAATGATGTCCTCTTTGTTGCAAAGTGACCTCCATAAGGCCCATCATGACAGGTAAGAAGGATGTCAAAGACTTCCTCTTCCCTTACACACCTTCTAAAGATTTGATCTGGGCCAAGATTGAACAGATTACCCCCAATCTAGGTGAATGGGGTGCTCTTGTTGACTATCTTTCTCTTTTAATTGCAGGTGAAGTTTGGTCGGAATTATGTTGATACCAAATAGTTCGCTATATCAGCAAACCATGGGGAGAGAACTAAAATAGCAAACAAATGCTCGTCTTGGAATTGGTCATCCATCATTCCTTCTTTACCTGTAGGCATATTCATCTTAGGTAGAAAGTTAGCAACAACATTTTCCTTACCAGGGCTATCAACAATAGTTAGATCAAACTACTATAATAAAAGAAACCATCTTATAATTCTAGCATTCACATCTGGTTTGTTCATTAAATATTTGATTACAACATGATCAACATGCACAAATTTTTGATAGCTTGCAATGTAATGGCTAAATTTGTTTAATGAATGCACAACAACCAGGAGTTCCTTTTCAGTCACAGTATAGTTTAGCTTAGCCTTTGACGGGTTCTTACTGATAAAATAAATGGCATAGGGCAATTTCTCCTCTTCTTGACCTAAGGTTGTTCCTATGGCTTTATGTGAAGCATTAGCATGAATATGAAAGGAGAGGGCCCAATTTGGGCCTCTAAGGATTGGTGCAATGGTTAGCTTACCCTTTAGAATGTCTAAGGCCTCTTGATAGCTCTTTGACCATATAAACTCAGAATATTTAGCCAACAACCCAAACAAAGGAGAGGAAAACTTGCTGAAGTCCTTTATGAACCTTCGGTAGTATCTAGCTAAGAAACTCCTGACATCTCTCTGCTTTTGTGGAGGTAAGACCTTTGGATGATTTCTATTTTGTTTTGTTTCACTTGCAATCCTTGCTGAGATATTGAATAACCTAGCATAGTCCTTTCAGTCATTAAGAAATCACATTTTTTTATACTAAGAGACAGGTTCATTTCAGTGCATTTATGTAATAATTTTCCTAGGTTAGTCAGGGATTCTAAGAAATCACAGCCATAAGGTGTAAAATCATCCATATAGATTTCCACAGCATCATGTACTAATTCAGAAAAAATACTCAAGATTGCTCTCTAGAAAGCGACAAGAGCATTTCATAGGCCAAAAGGGAGGACCCTATAGGCAAAAGTACTCCAAGGATAGGTGAATGTGGTCTTATCTTGGTCCTCTAAGCAGATATTGATTTGGTTGTACCCACTGAATCCATCTAGGAATGAAAAAAACTTCTTCCTTGCCAGGCCATCTAGCACTTGGTCAATGAAGGGTAGGGGAAATTGATCCTTCTTTGTGGCTTTGTCCAACTCCCTATAATCAACACAAATCCTCCACTTACCATTTTTCTTGGGTACTAATACTAAAGGAGAGACACTCATTGTCTGAGATAGGGTAAATGAATCATGCATCTAGCAGTTTTTGTAATTTTGCTTTGACTATGTCTTTAAGAGATGGATTCATCCTCCTTTGTGGTTTCCTGGCTGGCTTTCAACCTTCTTTGATGTATCAAAAATTGATGAGCTTAGGTATTGCAACAAGAATGCTGCATCTGCCAAGGCTACTAGCTTTACTTATCAACCCAGGGTTTGCAGAATCTTGGAGGTGACAGTGCTATATGCACAAGTAGAAGTGAAGGTCCTTCCTGTTGTCACTGTTTATCTGGCAAGAGACCCTAGGGGTTCCAAGCTAGACTTCTATAGGGTTAGAAGAAGCTTAATTCTTTTATGGAAGAAGAGAAAACCTATTCTAAGAGAGAGCTACTCCACTGCAGTAATGAAAGAAACAACATGTAATGCCGAAACTACACCATAACCTAACTAATCATCTAAGTAGTTATGCCAACAAAATTGCTAAATCAACACTAACCTAATGCTACTACCTAAATTACAGAGGTAAAGAGCGTCAAACTATATTGAGGTGTAAGCAAAGAAACTTAAGCTAAATCAGTTTTCAAGCGGAAGAGCAATCGGAGGTCGAAATCAATAAAAGGAGAACGTAAGGACGCAGTAGCGCTTAGGGACCATTGGATCGATCAACGAGAAGAAGATGGATGGCGAAGACCTTATAGCGAGGGCTTAAGCGAATAAATGGATGAACAAGGTTAATGAAGTAGATGAATGGTAGAGATCTTATCACGAAGAATTAAGTCAAGAGATGGGCGGACAAGGTAATTAAGCAAATGAACAATAGATATCGTATCACGAGGAATTAGGTGAAGAGATGGGCGGATAGGGTGAATGCATGGGATGAACGACTGAGGTCTTATCAAGGAGGTTAATTCAAGAGTTGGATAGACATGGTAACGAAGCGATGAACGACTGAGATCTTATCGGGTAGATTAAGCCAAGAGATGGACGGCAGAGATCGTATCGCGAGAAAAATAAACATGCGGAAATGATGGAGTGGGTTTCTAAGGCGGTAAGTAGTTACTCCTGTGCCCTCAAGGCCATAAGCAAAATTCTGAAATTTCACGCGATTAGCCTTACTGTGTGAGATGTAGCACAAGAAAACCACTTTTCTCACATGCTCTCGGATGGATAACAATCGTACAATAATAGGCATGAGATTACGTGATAGCCATTGGATCAGTTGGGGTTGGTCAACAGTGGAGATCAGCCAAGCTAGTTGGTGATCGAGTGACACGATAGTTGTTGGATTAGGCGAGGAAGATTGATAGTGGGGGTTTAAAGTGCATAAAGTGTTGATGTGACACGATAGCCGTTGGATAAAGAGATAGATCGACGGTGGAGATTAAAGCGCATAAAGTAAGTGGAAGACTTCACGCGAGGCAGCAGTTGGAGAAAATAATGAATGGGATGGTGATTGTGAAGGTTTGTTGTGGATTGGATGGTGAGGAAGTGATGCATGAATAACATGCTGGGGGAGGTTTCAAATGAAAATGACAGAAAAACCAGTGAGGGTGAACAATAACTACATCGAACAACAAACTCCATAGCTCATGTGAAAATGAGAAACATGTGTTTTTGGGGTTGCTAAAGGGTATCTTCCTCAAGTCATGGTCCCAAAGGGAGGAGATTAGGCCAAGTAGAGTTTTACAATGAAATTCTGAATCCTATTGAGGTCCTAAGCCTCTCTACTTATACATCTAATAAACTGGTTTCAGTCACTTTCACTTGCTCGGTTGTCTTCTAGTCTTCAAAGTGATGGTTGTTTGCATTCCAAGCTGATGGAGGAATATTCGAATGGAGGGGTAGTAAATGAGGAGGATTTACCTCCTATAATTACTTTCCCTTGTCCCATTTGAGTTTTGACCAAGGTCTTTGCCATAGTTCCTTGCTTTTATCCTTTATGCCTACATTTCTCCTTGCTTGTATCCTTTATTCCTACATTACATGCACATTAGACCACAAACCCAAATATCCAACTCTAACTCATATCATAAACAAAATATAATCAAAAGTATGCAATAAGTTGTGAGAATAGCTTATTTGACTAAGCTAGGAGGTGAATTAACGTCAATTGAGGTCCATATAATTACCCAATGATGTGGCTCATCAGTTCACAATGGCAAAACAACCCGAATTTGGATGGAATCTTGGCAACAAAGACGAAAAATGGTAATAAGACAGGAACTCAGGGAGATATATTAGTAGACAAGGGACAGTAATATGCATGTGGTGAAACAAAACTGGAAGGAAGATCAAGGAGTAGAAAGCTAGACGATATGGAAGACAAAAGATCACTGGGACGAGGTGGCAGAAATAGAATAATGGGAAAACCTAGACAAAGAACTAAGGACAAGGAAGATAACAATCCATCAAGACCCGAATATTTTAAGATGGGGTTACACCACCAAAGGTACCTTCACTATAAGCAAAGCCTACGATATACAAGTTAGACAAGAGCAGGAAGGGAAGGATATCGTATGGAAAAGGATCTAGAAATGCAGTTGGTGGCCAAAGGTAACCCACTTCCTTTGGTTGGTTTGTAAATAAAATCGTTGAGTTATCATGGCTATTTACAGATTATAATTTATATGGGAAAGTAATGTTGTTAAGTTTTAAGTGGTTTGATAAAAGAAACTTGTTGAATTATCATGGTTGTTTACAGACTATAGTTTATACAGACAAGTAATGATGTTATGCTGTAAATAGTTTAAATCATGATTATGGTTAATGGGTGTTGTCTTGAACGGTTTGTTAAAATAAAATTGTTGAATTATCATGGTTGCTTATAGTTTAAATCATGATTATGGTTAATGGTCATCGTGTGGAACACCTTGTTAAAAGAAAATAGGGAGTTCTTTGATGCCTATTTTATATAGGGCGTGAGATCACATGATCCTCCTCCTGCTATATGACAATGACCACAATGATCATGTATTGTTTAAGTATTTATCAATTAAATACTTCCTCTATTCCATCTCTGGCGATGGCTCTCTTTTCATCTCTGAATATGCTTATAGTTAATCCATTCATCTCAATTAATACTAATAATAAATCGTAATACTAATAATAATATCGACGGTGATATAATAATAAATGGTAAATGGTAATACTAATAATAATATCTAAGGTGATTTGGTGTTTACTATGAAAATGATGGCGGAGAGAGCAAGGAGCATGGTAGGTTAAGGTTCAGGGTTCCACAATCCAGCCCTGACAAACTTGCTACAATAAGACCAAACAAAGGCCTGCACCAAACTGGAACCCGTGATTGAGATAGACATGAATGGTATGGCAAGGGGGGAGATATCCCCTCCTATAGGAATGTTGCAACAGGAGCATCGAGCTAGCACGATGCCGCTAGTGGGAATGGGCTAAAAGGTAAAGGAATACCGGCTTTGGGAGCCAAATGGAAAGCAGGCTTGGGAGGAAAATCCATGCCTAGAGCTGCGAAAAAACCAAGATTCGTTATCCCTAACAATAAGCTCGAAGAGTACTGAAAATACATGAAGGATCATGCCCTCATCTGCAAGTTCATAGGGGCATGGACTATAGAGAAAGAATTGAATAAATGGATCTAAAAAACATTGCAGCCAAAAGGTCACACTAATCTCAAGCTTGGGGCGAAGGGTTTCTCTCTAGTGATCTTCTCAAATTTGGAAGAAAAAGAAAGGATTTTGAAAGATGAATCATACTTCTTTAACAACGTCGGGCTCTTGATCGGGAACTGGGAAGAGTGCTACAATCCTAATCAGGAGAAACTACTGGTTGCCCCAATACGGGTTCATCCTTTTGGATTACCAATGTACTTCTTGGATCCAAAGATACTAGAAAGAATTGGGAATTCTAATGGCACCTTTGTTAAAGTGGCAGATTCGACAAGGCAAGGCAGATATACCTCCTATGCCAGAATCTGTGTCTATATGAATATAACGGAGCCACTCACAGATTACATAGAGCTGGAATACCATGATGAGGTATGGCCACAACCACTAAACTATGAGCACATACTGTTTTGTTGCCGCATTTGCCATGAATATGGCCACTTGTTCTAGGCATCTGCCCTCAATGAGAAAGAAAAGACCCCAGCGAATAGGAGGGCAGGGGAATCGATGGAGAAAGAGGATGAAGAAGGGTTTAAGGAGGTGCAATAGAGGAAAAGAACCCTGAGACAACGAGGGAATCAAAAAGAAAATCAAGTAGAGAAATAACAAAGGCCTCAGAACCTCTTTTTAGTATTATAGGAAGAAGACATGGGCACGGATATGCGAGACATTTCATCGGAAATGGAAGGCCAAAAAGACAAAGAAATAACAGGAAATAAAATGAATAAAATGGTGATTGAGACAAAGCAAGGACTAGAGGATAACATGCAAATGGTGGAACAAACCCTAATGGAGATCGATAACCAGAAAGAAGACCTAAGTGCATAAGAACAAGTCATGAAACGACTACTGCAGGAATGGAGAAATTTGGATGAAAGATTCACCCCGAAAGATCAGGAGCAACTCTATAAGGAAACTTTTCAACAATATAGAGACAAGCAAGGCTTAGCGATAATAAGGCAACCTGAACATCTAGGGGCCCAAGCCAACCAAGGGCAAGAAGCGGGAATGCAAGGAAAATGAGGAAAAAAAGAGGTAGGAGAATGATGAATGAATCCATAGAAATGGTGGGGAACCACTCATGAATTCGAGAAGAGTAGTGCCATTGTCATAGGTCTTCCACCAAACGCTAAAATTGTTAAAATGATTATTACAACCTGGAACATTAGAGGCCTTAACAACAGAGGCAAACAAAGGTACCTTAAGGAGAGGTTGAAAAAATATAAGCCAAGCAATATGATAATACAGGGAACCAAAATCAACAAAAGAAAGATGAAAAAAATAATGGAACACTTCAAGCCAAAATACCAAGTCATGGCTTAGGACACTAATGGCAGTGCAAGATGATTGGAAATTCTCTAGAATCCAGTGGAAGTTTCATTTGAAGATTGGGTAAGCCTACCAAGAATTCTTACAGGCAAATTTCAGAATATCGAATCCAGTGAATGGGTTATGTTTTCAGGGGTTTATGGACCTCATATTCTGGGAGAAAGAGGAGCCTTCCTACAAAAGTTGGTAAACCTAAGAAATTTATACTCAGAAGAGCTATGGGTAGTAGGGGGGGACTTGAACATGATCATAACCCCAAGGGAAAAAAAGCGAGGAATGAGAAGAATAGATGTAGATATGGAAGCCTACAATGAAGATATCACAAATTCATGCCTAGTTGAATTCCCGCAATCAATGGGATTCATACCTGGAATAATAGACGAGGAGGGGTTCATCAAATAACATGTCGTCCGGATAGATTCCTACTCTTAAAATAACTGATAAGCAAATATATCTTCATAAAATCATCGATACTTCCATGCACAGGGTTGGACCATTGGCCAATTCGCGTAGAAGTAGATCTAAAAGCAAGACCCAAGAACTGACCCTTCAAGTTTGAAGCTTTCTAGCTCAGAGACCCTGGTCTCCTTAAAAAAACTAAAGAATGGTGGGCAAGAAGTGAAAAATAGGGTAGGAATAGGATTCACACCTTCTAATTGAAGCTAAAAGAATTAAAGAAGAATCTCAGGAAGTGGAATAAGGAGGAGTCTGAGCACATTATCAAGGATCAAACCTAACAAAACAAGCGTATGGTAGAGGTCCAACAGAAAATTATACAGGAGGGGAGGTCAGAGGATCTCATACGAGAGGAAGGATTATTAATAAAGCAAGATAGAGGAAAGAAAACAACAGGAGGAGATCCTTTTGAAACAAAAATCTTGGGTCCAGTCGGTGAGGGAAGGGGAACAAAACACGAGATTTTTCCATAAAGCCATGGTGCACCACCGAAAACATAACCGAATTTACTCCCTAAAAGATGAGGAAGGACAGCACAAAGTTCAACATGAAGAAATGGAAGCCCTTTTGGTCAATCATTTCAAATATATGCTCACAGAAAGTCTTGACAATAGAACAGAAGCCACCCAAAGAATCATGGAGTGCATTCCCAAACTGATAACTAACGACCAAGATATGGCCTTGATGCGAGTTGTCTCCAAAGAAGAAGTAGAAGAGATAGTCAAAAGAATGCAAAAGAACAAAGCCCCTAGTCCAGAAGGATTCACTGCAGAGTTCTATCAACCCACCTAGCCATTCATGGGGCAAGACATCCTCAACGTTGTGGAGGAATCGAGATGTAACCAAAAGGTATGCCCAAGTCTCAAATCTACTTTTATTGCTTTGATTCCTAAAACTGCGAAGTCTAATGTCACCCAAGGATTTAGGCCTATTGCCCTTTGTAATGCCATCTACAAGATTATAGTCACTCTTGTGGTCAAACACCTGAAGCCCATTCTTTCCAACCTCATTTCTCCTTAACAAACTACATTTGTAGAGGGCTGACAAATCCTTGATGGCTTCATTACATCCCAAGAGGTTGTCTGCTCTTTTAAGTCCTAACAGATCTCAGACATGATGATAAATATCAATATATCCAAGGCATATGATAGACTCAGCGGGGGATACTTATCAAGTATCCTCAAAGCTTACGACTTTGCCCAAAGATGGATCAACTCGATCCTTGCCATGATATCTTCCCCGGTATTCTCAATCTTGCTGAATGGAACCCCCATCCCGATCTTCAACCCAACCCAAGGGTTGAGATAGGGGGACCTTATCTTTCCCTTCTTGTTCATCTTAGCAGTGGATGGGCTAGGCCGATACATAAAACAGAAGGTACACAATTCCCTACTCCAATTGTTAAGGATATGGGGTAATGACATGGCAATCACTCATCATTGATTCATGGACGACAATATTATCCTCTGTCAGACCACCGTGAAGGAATCCCACAGCATTAGAGACATTCTTAACACCTTTATGAAAGCCTCGGGGACCAAGATAAATAATGAATAATCATACATTTTCTTCTTCAATAACTAAGGGAATGTTAAGAACTACCTAGCCATAATCTTAGGGTTCAGTACTGGAATCCTGCCATCCAAATACCCCAGTATGCCTCTCTCTAATAACCCTCTTAGAAATGGTTGTTGGCAAAACATCATCTAAAAGCTACAAGGAAAGCTCAATTGTTGGACCTTTAGATCTTTAAACATCAGCGGTACAACGATGCTACTCAAAGCAATGCTTCAGTTAATACCTACATACCAACTATCCGGAATGGTGTCCCCAAAAGGAACGTGTTCCAAAATGGTAGACATTTTCAAAAGATCCCTATGGGTAGGAACTCAACAGATTAGGAAATGGGCACTGGTGTTGTGGAAGGGCCTGATCCATAAGAAAAAGGATCGCAGACTAGGCCTTAGAGACCCATACATCTTGAACCAAACCATGGGAGCAAAACTTTGGTGGTAATGGATGGGTGGGGGAGTAGATATTTGGAAACAAATATGGACTCGGAAGTACAACATGTTGTTGAGAACTGAGGATATCCTAAGATATCAAGATCCTTCTAAGGGATCAATGATGTGGAATCTGGTAGTCCGCAAGAGTCAGCTTATCTAGCAGCATGCCTTCTCGGATGTTCGCAATGGCAAAACAACTCGATTTTGGATGGAATATTGACAACAAAGAGGAAAAATGGTAGAGAGATAGGAACTCACAAAGATATATCAGCACACTAGGGACAATAATATGCATGTCGTGAAATAATATTGGAAGGAAGAGCAAGGAGTGGAAAGTTGAAGGAGATGGAAGACAAAAGATCACTGGGACCAGGCGATAGAAACAAAGTAATGGGAAAACCTAGACAAAGAACTAAGGACAAGCCACATAATGATCTATCAAGACTCAGACATTTTGAGATGGGATTACACCACCAAAGGTACCTTCACTATAAGCGAAGCCTACGATATACAAGTTAGACAAGAGCAGGAAGGGCAGAATATCATATGGAAAAAGATCTGGAAAGGCGGTTGGTGGCCAAAGGTAACCCACTTCCTCTGGATGGTTTGTAAAGGATGCATACTGACCTGGGATCAATTGCAGAAATGAGGTTTTCAAGGGTCGTCCTTCTGTTGGCCATGCCACCAACATGAGGAAGTCATGGAACATATCCTCAACACATGCCAGTTTGCAGAACAGAAGTGCAGACAAATGCAAGGAGTTTTTGAAAGAATGGATAGAGACCAAAACAACATTACAAGAACAGTTCTCCTATCGTGGAACCATATCTATTCTAGCCCTGTAGTAAACTGGGCCTGGAGTCTATGCCTAGGATTCACCTTCTAGGCCATCTCGAAGGAGAGAAACCATAGAATATTCAATAATAAAGCAACTCTGTAGGAAAATGTATGGGAAGGCATTGTCTAGAATATAAGGGAAACAATCTTGGTAGAAACATGGCACAAAGAGGATTAGAAAGTGCCACCCCAAGAAGCCTGAATCTTACAAAAACTCAATCTAGCCCCGGGGATGATTGACACTAAAGCATGGAAGACAAGCAATGTGGGCATGACCTCTCAGTCCCATTTTAACCCCTCGGAAGAAGGATTCATAAAACTTAACTTTGATGGAGGCTCCAAAGGAAACCTGGGAGAGGCAGGTCTAGGTGGCCTCTTTCGAGACCCTCAGGCTAACACCTGTCTCATCTATGTAGAAAGCTGTGGGATTGCGAGTAATAATGAGGTGTAGTTTGCTGCAAGATGTCAAGGGCTCCTAATAGCTGTCAAAATGGGATACAGAAACCTGGAAGTGGAAGGGGATTCAAGCTTAGTTATAAATCAGTGGCAAAATTAAACAATGGCACTAAGTGGGATAAACTCAGCTAGAGCTAGAGGACTATAAGACTTATCCA
>APFE031059535.1:0-10150 GCA_000404065.3 Pinus taeda | reverse complement strand
ATATACCATGTGTTTGGCATGTCATAGTGAATTAAAGCTCTATAAAGATCAATGATGGAATATAATATATAATGCTCCAAGATGGTTGTGAAGAGCATGAGATTGGTTGTGATTCCACTAGAGGGGAAGAGGAAAGGGGAGCTATGGGAAAGTATATCTCACATTGCTAAGTGTTACCCTTAGAACTAATCTATTTTTCTACCATGTGCCTTAAATGAAATCATCTACCTGCTTTGACTTATTAAACCCAATCATTGAATACAAGAGGTTGGTAGGGAATTCTTCTCACATAGTTATGCAAGCATAGAATGAATATTGTTATTATGGGAAAAGTAAGAGTTCTACCTCTATGCAAATAAAAGTAATGCCAACCATCATTTCCCCCAATTCGCTTACTTTACATGGAGTCTAGTATCCATTCTCAATTACTCTGAGGTTCACATGCTATGTTGCCCGTGTTGTGTACATTATTATCCATGGAAATTTTGTAAATTAACTAAAGCCAACATTATTAAGAGAAAAGTGCAAACTTTTGATGAAAGAGGGATGGTTGTAAATGATTGTAAAGGCTGAGACAAATAGAAAACCTCCCCCCATTATGCTTTTGTTACTCTTTGGATGTTTGAGAGACAAGTATATATCTTTCTAGGATTTCCCAAAAAACATACAATATAATTGGATCTTTCTAGCCACATTTACAAAGCATAGGAAGGAAGAATATATCCAAGGGACTATTCAACAAAGAAGAGGAAGATCCCTTGTGTTTTGTAGGTAGTGGAAGAGAGTTTGTTATATGTTGATGATTATATGATATACTTGAATTGTTATGTGGTGAGTAGATTGGCTAAGCATGACAGAAAATGGGTTGCACTGATAGAGAGAGAGAGAGAGAGAGAGAGAGAGAGAGAGAGAGAGAGAAGCCAACTATTTCCTTCACCTTGGTACCCTGCTTGGGGTGGTATATGCACTAGATACCTATGGTTGGGTGGAAAATCAATCTTATTTGGTCAGTTTCTTGGACTTTCTTTACTTAAAAGATAAGCATCTTATCATTGTTTATGAATATAAATTTTTTATGTTTGTTTACTATTGTGAAAACCAATGTATCTTGCACGTAATGTCTGATCATGTTGGTTTTTTCCACTTCATTTTAATTTTCACACCTACACATGCATTCATTAAATGTTGGGCCTTCCTAAGAGACTCAATTAGTTGTTATTTTGGGGATATGACCTCGAAGGGTTAGGATTTGGAAGCTTGTAATGTGGATACCCATTATATGACTAGGATTACTAGGTTAGGATGTTGCATTGTTGTATCAGAGCTTCTAATTACAACACTAGGCTTGTTTATGTCGGATTTCACTATACACAAAGGATTCATAATTTGCATGTCAAATGTTTGAAAAATATCTCAATGAGAATATTATAAAATAATATTGGTCACATCTTTTTATTGTTAGATTAAAGACTACAATGTTCAAATTGGAGTATTATTAGAAGTGTATATATAGGTTTTAGAAGTGCAACCGATATAATTCATGAGATACGAAGATTAACTCCATGGTCATTGGGGTAAATTGTGAAGTCTAATAAAAAATCCCTAATTTAGTCACAACAAAAGTTTGAAATGCTAATAATGGGATCAAAACTCTATCTGGAGGGAAAATTCATAAGATGATAGGTTGATGATGTGAAGGCCTTTACCAAAAAACCATGTTGGAACAGATATTGATGTGGACAAAGGCTAAGCTATAAGTTTTAAACCTTTTAAATTAAAGGAATGCACACACATATTCTTAATCAACAAACAAGTAAAAAATGGCAATCATATACATTACATAAGCACTTACCCTAGAAACCCAAATCAGGAAAAGCATTAAACTATTTAGAGTTGCACCTCTAATTTTATATCATCAATTAACATCATTGTTTACAATGTAGTAAATAGGATCTTGCAACATCCAAAATCCATAATCCATTGACCTATATTAAATTACAACAAGAATTCACTGATCATAATTAGAAAACCATGGGTTGAAACACCATGCAGCACAAAACCACAAAAAGCAAAAATCATGTGCTAAAACCCACCAAAAACATATGCAAAAAAACACCCTTTTTTTCGGGCTTAATCCCCCTACTATGCCTAACCTGTATGAAGTGTACGTGAGACTAGTCATGAAAAGAAAATAACACACCCAAAATTCTCCCACTTTGCAAATTAAGTGTCACGGGATTACATGATTAACATCCCAAGGTAGTTATGTTCATTATTTCTCTACATTAAGAGAACGTCTTAGCACACACACTATGTTAATGAATCTACAACATTATTCATAGTGTCCACCTTCACCAGCAACACCTTCTTGTCTCTAACCATGTCTCTCGCAAAGTGATTCTCGGCATCATTATGCTTTGTCTTAGAATGATGAGTTTATGTGTTTTCTTCTTCTCTCTCGGTGTTTCAATTTCTCAGACCTTGCCCCCCTCCCCCCCCAAGATCCAGATCAGGTCCTTTTCTAGAAAGGTTTCACTTTGACTATCACAAGCTAAGCTTATAACTTCATGTACAAGACCTATACCTAAACACAATATTTGTAAACATACAACTTCCTTACTTTCACATTGTTTCCACGTATCCAACCTCTATAGTAGAGTGCCACTAAAAACTATCTCTTTATCTTCCAAATAATTTATCCTCTAAAAAGGTTAAACACATAACCACTTCTAAATATTTTGTGATCTGTATCTCTAGCCCAATTTGTGTCAACAAAGCCATTTATGTCCAACACATTTTTTCTCTAAGTCTTCCTTGGTATAAAATTCCATAATCTATAGTGCCATGTAAATACCTAAATCCCTCTTTGAAAATATATAATGCTCCTTCCTTAGTTTTGACATATATCTACTCAAAACTCCCATAACATGTGTAATGTCCAATATAGTGTATACCATTACATACATCAAACTGCTAGTAGCACTAGCATATTGAAAGTAGGACATGTCCTCTTGCTCTTCTTGTGTCCTAAGACACTGATCTGTAAATAGATTTATGCTTAAAGGATAGAGACCTTGATCGACATTGGGAGAATTTGTTGAGAAAAATACTCAGAGGGAGGCTAAGGGTGTGAATCAGTGTTTTATTTCACTTTTTCTGCAATTTCAAATTCACAATTTTATATGCTATTGTTATTCAGACAACCCATGTGTGTACGCGCTTCTAGTTAATGATACCCATGTGAAAATTCCTTAAACCCAGGAATTCCTACTGCAACACTGATGATATTTCTCCTACTTGTTAGATTTACATAAACAAGTTAGTTGCAGTTTCCTACGGCAAACATCGAAATACATACACTGCATCCTCCACCAATTAAATTATATGTCGAAACAAGAAACTGAAGAATAGAGAAAGATACACACAAGTGACACGGTTTCTTTTGGACAAATGTCCTCGAAAAAACCCAATGCGGGAAAACTGTTGCAGTAGGTCTGAGGATTTTTATTATTAAGCTGAAGTATTTCTAAATACAACTACTAGATGCCTTCCCAACAATCCAGTTACAGAGAAAATCACTCAGTAGAAGAAAATAGTGAGATTACCTCACTCTACATTGAAAGTCCCGGATGATCTGGAAGTTGAACTGCGAGTTCCCCAACTACTTTTGTAATGCCTCTACATCAGCCTCTAAGGCCTTGCATCAGCTCAACAAAGAATCGATATGCCTTCAGAAGCCTTTTCCAGCCCTCCCGGTTCAACTTCCTCAGCAAACTCGAACTTCTGCGCTGGAAGCTACTGTGTTGCTCTGCGTGGGGCTTGCATGAGCCCTTCCTGGCTCTGCGTCACCCTCTCTTCCCTATGTGTTGCCTCCTCTATGTGTCTCTCTACCTCTCTGTTGAGTATCCTTGGCTCCAGAGAATATTCTCCAGCCAAAACTCCCTTTGCCCCTCTTTGCAAAAGCTCACTTCAAATTTCTCTTCTGGCAGCTGCTCTGCTTTAGAAATTTGATCTTTTGAACTCTCTGTGTGTATCTTCCAAATGACCCTCAAGCCTCCTTAAATAATATCCTCGTTGACAGTCAATGGCTCAGATTAGAAGGTAATCAATGGATAAGATCATTTCTACTTGATCCTCATCTTCTTATAGAAGTTACACCCACAGTTAGATTAATACCCATTAATTATTTTATTTTCCTAAGTTTAGACTTAGGGTCCCATTAGAAATAATTATTTATTTTAATAAAACTGTTTCTGGGTGGAATTTCCCAAAACGCTTGCTGGGTTCTTTAGAATACATGTTCCTAAGCCTCCCTACAAATTTTGAGACTTAGAGAACATTCAATGCTACCAGAAATCAACACTCCCTCTTAGCGAGGAATGTGCTCTATCAATGCCTCCCACTGAAGCATTACACTGACTTCATAACATCATCCTCTGTGTTGTTGATGTATGACATGTTATCCACCAACCATTGCACAAATGTTGCATCTGTACTGCTGCCGACCCTGCCATTGTCAACACTACATTTGTACTGCAACTCCCTCTGAATTTTTGCATCCATGTTGTTGTTGGCACTGCCACTGCCAACTGCCCCTACATTGCAAACTGCTGCTACTACTTCATCAGCAACGGAAAAATGTCCCAAATTATTGAACTGTCATTCATTATGATGCATCTCAATGCTGAAGATCTGACTGCTACTAGTCCCATGTTGTCCCTCTGAAGCCATTACACTGATGTTGCTACTGCATTGTGTCTCCCTGCACTTCTCCAACTCTGCACTACACTGATCAGACTTGGCGTTCTAACCACTACATCTGTCGCTACAACACTCCTCTACACCAACTGACACTGGTCCATCCTGTTACTTCTAATCTGGGCTCCCATATCAAGGTATTGATATGAGAGGTGGACTCCTCAAGGATCCTGCCCATATGTAGCTCTTTTGAACTACAACTCCAAATCAGCCCATCTCCCTCCTGGAGGTATCTTGGCTGTCATGGCCAACTCCTCCCCCTCGATCTTCGCAGGTGTAGCCTTTGGATCGTGCTTCTCATCTTTGTCCTTCTTCATGAGAGGACACTGTGTTGCATAGTGACCCATCTCACCACACCTGAAGATTTTTTATCTTCGAGACGTCCTTCTTCCACCTTCGTTACTCTTGATTCCCCTTCGATGCAAGGGATGCATTCTCATCGTCCTCTTTGGGCTTCGACCCACTGTTGTTGCTTCTCATCCTCCTCTTTAGGCTTCGACCCACTCTTGTTGCTTCTGTCAAGTTTACACTTAACCAAGTCTCTCCTCAACTCCTCCTGCTTGAGAGCTGCCCACATACCATCCTTGTCTGGTAACACTGCCTTGCCCAGGATGCTTTGGGTAAGTATTTCCCACTCTTCTGAGACTGATTTTAGGGCTAGTCTCACCATCTCGAAACCTTGAGGTGTAGACCCCACAGCTGCTAACTCATCTCGGGTCTCCTGAAGCTTCGTGAGGAATGAATCTACGCGCTCCCCCTTTTGCATCTGTGTAGATATTAGTTTCTTCTCTAAGTACATCTTCCGATGCTCAGAATATCCCTGATATAGCACAGACAACGCATGCCACATCTCCTTAGTAGTCCCTCTGCTAGTGATGTGACAGACTACATGATCCTTCACTCCATTGAGGGTCATTCTCTTTGCCTTCGCCATTTCTACTTGGTACTTCTTCAACGAATCCTGATCTGTAGGCACAGCCACCATGTTGTCGACATATGTCTTAAGGGCATGCCCATCTAGAAGGAATGACTTTCTTACCTTCCAAATGACGTATTTGGATGCACCATCCAACTTGTCCTGATCTCTCAAACCACTGGTTTCCACTTCTGCCACTAAAAATTGTTGAACTACCCTCTCTGCTTCTTACTGCTGCTACTCAGCCAATAACAAAAAAGACTTCTTGGTAGGAAGTCTTCCGAGGAAAAATTCCCTCACAATGCTTCTCTTCTCTTCTGACGTCATTCTGCCCAACAAAAAGGCCTACAGAAAAATTGTGTCCCACCAACTCTTCCTCACACTGAGGCTTTAGCGTTGCTCCCTCTGCCATGGAAAATTTTCGATCTGAAAGAAATTCCTCTCTGTCGACTCACTCAAAGAGATACTGCCTCAAAATTCAGCCCTCCAGCTAGAACTGCGCAAAGCCCTCTAGGGATTCGAACTGCTGCCTCCTGTTGCTTTTTCGATGTCTTTTTCTGCTCAACGTTGGGTTCTCTAGCACGGTTCTTCTAGCTTCACCTGCACTACTCCGATACCATGTGAAAATTCCCTAAACTCGGGAATTCCTACTGCAACACTGATGATGTTTCTCCAACTTGTTAGATTTACATAAACAAGTTATTTGCATTTTCCTATGACAAACATCGAAATACATACATTGCAACCTAAACCAATTAAATTATATGTTGAAACAAGAAACTGAACAATAGAGAAAGATACACACAAGTGACACAATTTTTTTGGACAAATGTCCCTAGAAAAACCCAATGCGAGAAAACCAGTGCAACAGATCTAAGGGTTTTCATTATTAAGCTGAAGTATTTTTGAATAAAACTACTAGATGCCTTCTCATCAATCTAATTACAGAGAAAACCACTTAGCAAAAGAAACTAGTGAGATTAACTCACTCTACATTGCAAGTCCCGGCTGATCTTGTAGCTGAACTGTGAGTTCCCCGACTACTTCTGCGTTGCCCCTACCTGGGCCCTACATTAACCTCTAAGGCCCTGTGTCAGCTCAACTGAGAATAGATCTGCCTTTAGAATCCTTTTCCAACCCTCCCGACTCAGAAATGTCTTCTTCCTTAGTAAACTCAGACTTCTGCACTGGAAGCTACTGCATTGCTCTACGTGGGGCCTACATGAGCCCTTCCTGGCTCTGCATCACCCTCTCTCCCCTTTGCATTGCCTCCTCTGTGTGTCTCTTTTCCTCTCTGCTAATTATCCTTGGCTCTGAAGAAGATTCTCTAGCCAAAACTCCCCCTGCCCCTCTCTATAAAATCTCACTTCGAATTTCTCTTTCGACAGTTGCTCTGCTTCAGAAATTCAATCTTTTGAACTCTTTGTGTGTATCTTCCAAATGACCCTCATGCATCCTTAAATATATCCTCATTGGCATTCAACGACCCATATTAGAAGCTAATCAATGGCTAAGATCATTTCTGCTTGATCCTCGTCTTCTTCTAGAAGTTACACCCACAGTTAAATTAATACCCATTAATTATTTTATTTTCCTAAGTTTAGACTTAGGGTCCCATTAAAAATAATTAATTATTTTAATAAAACTGTTTCTGTGTGGAATTTCCCAAAACACTTTATGGGTTCTTTCGAATACATGTGCCTAAGCCTCCCTACAAAGTTTGAGACTTAGAGCACATCCGATGCTACCAGAAATCAACAACCCACATATATTTTGATTACTAATTTTTCATAATATTCGTGAGCTATTTAACTTTAATTATTTCATCATCATTTTATTATTCAATAATCATGAGAAGTAGAAATCATGTAAACCACAACACATGAGAAGCACAACAACACATGAGAACACTAAGATTTTAGGTGGAAACCCAATGTGGGAGAAAACTAGCGTTATCATTGTCTCTGTCTTCTTCTCTTATTATAATGAACAATCATTACATCATGGTCTTGTACTAGTGGAAACTTTTTCCAACTTGTAGGCATCCACCTAGAGGAGGCTACAACCTCCACTTGTTCTCCAACACCCTTTGGCAAGGAGTTACAACCCCCTAATATCATTTACCAGATCCTACTGGAAGGGAGATCTTACCCCCTCACTGAAGGCTACAACCTTCAACACCCTATGGACGACGTTTCACAATAATTCATACTAGATCCACCTATTTCAAACCATTACAACATGCAAGACACATTTAATCAAACTTTCACATTGGACCCACACAAACAATAAGCCCAAATCAAAACATTAACTAAACCCCTGAATCATTGAAGCATTGTAGATCAACTGAATCACTGAAAGGTCAAGCTACTGATTAATTTAGCATACTGGTCATTGAACTGAATCTCAACCAACCACTGAACTAGATCAAACCAATGCACAAAAAATCCACAAAATATACGAACAATTATAATCAAGACATCATTTATAGACAACAACAGATAATGCAGAATTTATTAATTGTGATCACCAAGCAGCATTACAAACCCTCATCAATTTTACCTCAAAATATATATGCGACTGTTTTGAAGCATACATGTGTATATACATGCTTCTTGTGCATAAAAACATGCGTACATATCTCAAATCACTGAATAATTAACCACTAACTAACTGAATCATTGTATCAACCACTGAATCACGAAAATACAGTCACAACAACAAATAATCATAGATATACTAATACTGAATGACTAAATACCCAATCACAATTATACAACATCATCATTGATCAATAAACCAAGCCACAATTAAATCAATCCAATCCACATTGTCAAATATAGACCATTATGATCAAGAGATCATTGATGAACAACAGTAAATAAAACAAAATTCACCAATAGTTATCACAAGGTAGCAATTCAAACCCTAGAATATATATGCAACTTTAATTAATGATATCTGCATACATACAAGCTTATAATGCATGAAACCTATGTATATCTTTCAAAGTATTGATTACCAAAATCCAAATCAGGCAGCAATCTAAAACAAATTATTTTAAAAAATATATGCGATTACTATGAAGCATACCCACATATGTACACAACTATCTAGAAGTAACACTGCGTACAAATATTTAAACCTCTGAATCAAAACTTCACTGCAAATCATAACACGTGACAAACCCATATTTCTGTGCACATACAGTCAAAGTCACAAATTACTACACATTTAGATCATACCATCACTATAACCACTGATCTAGCATTGTTAATTACACAAACATAAATAGATCATGCAAATATATCCATTAGTCTTCAATACACTTTCAAATATATCATATCTGAGCCTTCTCCTTGCCTCGTGCACACATGTTCTAGATCAAATCACACATGGATAATCAATTAAATTGCACACTAAACTCCTTGATCTCCATCTCCTTATATAGTTTTTTCCTTTTCCAATACCATAGGAAAATCCTTTGCTAATGTTGATGGAATTCGCTTGATAGGATCAAATAGACATTGTCGACACAATATTTACGGGAAATTACCATGGTAATGGCCTTTGGTATCCAATTTTCCATGGTTTGGATTATGTGCATGAATTCTGTTCATAGTACCTGCATATGTACGCGAATCTTCTTCACAGGGGTCACGTATACTTTTCAAATTTCACAATTTCCATCTTTTCTCAAGTGAAACCTGAGTAAGGCTGCTAACACACTTCCTCATTTATGCAATACCTGTACCATTCATGTCATCTATATTAGTCATATTATAACCATGTTGACATCAAGGACATATTTGTCAGGCAGATTGTCATCAAGGACAACACATTAGCCATGATGCCAACATAATTAATTGTCTTTTAATTAGAACCAATTAATTGCACACACATTGTCAACCAGGGTAGGTCTTTTTATTTCAAGGTTATTATGCAAAATAAATGCAGGTAGAAAATAATTAGCGTCGATCAATATCAAATTCTCTTTCTAATATCATGGCATTCAATCAAAACATGATGTCACTGTAACTTTTCACTCTTGCACATTGAAAATTGTCTTTTTCAAACCTTTAAGAATTCAATCACTCTACACAAAATACTGAAATTAAAATCACTCTACAGAATAAACATCACTCCTTGAAAGAAACTAAGTAAATTATTCAATTGCAATCACAGAATCAATAAACCAATTGCAATCATCATACAATGATTGTGTAACATACTGTAACAGGTATATCAACAATCTTCCTAACACTCTATTTCAACAATAACTTTATAACAACATTAGAATAAAAATAACACACGATTGAGAAAGGGATCAATCCAGGATCTATGTTGTCACACAAGTAATATGTGTCAAGTATTTTGCAAACTAATCGATAATCATTAATCGCAACTCATTAATAAAAGTATGTAATAGTGATAAGTATGTTTGAAATCTTGAGAAGGGGGGTGAATCAATATTTC
>APFE031059504.1:0-19118 GCA_000404065.3 Pinus taeda | reverse complement strand
TATGTATCTCTTTGATGTCTCCAATATTTCTATATGAGGGAACCTTTCATAGGAATGAATTTACAGGAGACCTTTCCATTGATATGGTCAATGAATTCACTTTCTTCGAGGACTATGTCTATCCTCCTTTTCCATGCAAGGAATTTTGATGACCCATCCATCTTATAGATCTCCCTGCATAAACAAATTCATTTTACCAAATTGATTAAGGAAATGAAATATAATTACTTGACAAGTGAAGATGACATATTCTACTTGATCACTTTGATGATGGTTGAAGAAGATGTATTAGTGTTCCCTCTTAGATGATCTTTTTCTAAATGAAAATCCTTTCTTCAATAAAGAAGACTGCTCCTCCTATGAGAACACCTTTTGATTTGGATCCCTTTTGATGAGGATGATTTGCTTCTTCCTCAGATGATCTTCTTCAAGTACAAGGAGAGGATCCTTGATTTCTTTATAACCTTGAAGATGATGACAATTCCTTCTAGCCTTCAAGATACTTTGACTTCCTTGGTAGTGAATGAGTGTAAATCATAATTTCTTCTAGGGTTTTGACTTTCTTCAAGATGATGTGATATTTATCTTTAAATTTCTTCGAGATACCTTGCCTTGTAGATAAATTGATGATGACTAGAGGGTCCAAAAACTTTTCCTGTTGTAGACTGCTTCTTCGATCTAGGGTTTTATTCTACAATGTAGATCTTGATCTTTTGATTTGATAACATTATTCTTTCTTTGATGACTTTCTTGAAGCTCAATCCTTCAGTGTCTCTTTGATCGGATGCCCTTACCTTGACTTTAACACCTTATCTCTGATACCATGTTGAGAAATATAGGGCATTCGGGGTTAACATATTTCTCTGCTTTGATAATTGATTGTGATATAATTTTACTTCTTAAATTATAGTCTTCTATTTTTAGCTTATTAATGTGTTCTTCTCATCAATACAATTACATATATGCACAATAAAATACAAGTGACACAATATGCAGGCTTTTGAGCCAGGACCAAAACCTATCACCTCTTGAGAGGAAAACTTGATCAAAATTCTTCTTCTAGATATTCAAAAGATAAGTAGCAAGACCATGACACAAACCCTTGACTCTAGCATGATCCCAATAACCTTTTCATTAACCTCGATGCTCTGCCTCTTCCCTTCCTTTCTTTTCTTCTTGATATCAAAATTCTCTCCTTGACTCCTTCTAGAGAAACTCAGTCTCTATCCTTCACATTGCTCCTTCTTGAATTCCTCTAGAGAATATTGATCTCTAGGATTTCAATGGTATCCTATAGAGAAACTTAGTCTCTAGATTTATATCTAGGCCTCCTAGAAGAATCCTTTTCTTGCTGCCCCAGAAGAAACCTCTCCTTTTCACTAGCCTAGAAGAAACCCTTCTTCGCACTGCCCCAAAAGAAACCCTTCTTCACATTGCCCTAGAGGAAACCATTCTTTGCTTCCCTATATTCGCACTTCCCAGAAGAAAGACTCCTCTCTTTTTCACACTTCTCTTTTATCCTTCTTCACACTTATGTTCTCCCTTCTCCTTCACACTTCTTCTTGTCAAAGGTAGATCAAATTGCTTGCCCATAATGGAGGTCGAGTGCAGCTATATATACCCCTCACCACATGTCCTTTAGGCCGACATGTCTGCTAGAGCTTAGGCTGACTTATTCTATAGAGTTCTTTCATCGTTATAGGCTGAATTGTAGAGGATAGATGACAAGGTCTTGGAGGATACTTTACATAGACAAGATTGACCTTTTACAAAGTGTAACATGACTTCATTACTTGAAATTGAATCTAACATTTTATGACTAGATAAAAAATAAATCCTAAAGACTCTTAATGGGAGTCTTGACTAAAAAAAAAAATCCCTTTCTCACGAAACCCATGAAGCAAGTCAATAAAATAATTTTATTTTTCTTATTTACATCTCATTACATAAAATCATAATTACATGTCTATGAAGACTGAAACTAGTTACACTTTTGAACATGAATGCTGCTTCACTTGTAGATGGATATTCCTATTCAATTCTCATTTCATAAGATGTAAGGATCCCGTGTAGCTCGTCCATGCTAAGGTTGTTCAAGTCTGATCTATCTTCTAGACAAAAAAACCTTAGGATTAAATCTTGTTGGAAGAGATCTTCGAAGCTTTGTCACAATGAACCTTTTATTTGCTAGTTCTCCTAGTCTTTTGAGGGCATTTGTTACTTCATCCACATGATGAAAATAAGCTGCAATGTTCTCGTCTTATCTCATATTGAGTTGCTCAAATTCTGCTCTACAAATTTGAAGTTTTCTTCTTCGACCTTTGAGTCTCATTCATATATGTTTTGAAGCTTTCCCCAAATATCCTTAGCTATTTTACAACCCAATAAATTAACATAGTTAGATCTAGTGGGTCCACTCATACTAGCACTATTGGATTTGAAATCATTCTTGACAAGTTTCTTACCTTTTTTGCCTGTTGGAGGAGGGGTTGGTGCAATATAACCATTTTCAATAACATCCCAAATATCATATCCTTGTGCAAGAAGATATATCGGCATCCTTCCACTCCATAGTGGATATTTCTTCCCATTGAATTGAGGAACCATATTCTTGGTGTTTTCCATGATCTCTCTTAAGTGGTTAGACTAATTGTATAGGGACATGCTCTAATACCAATTGTTGGAAATACTGAGAGGGGGTGGATCGATATTTCACTTACAATTAATTAATATTTCTTTTTAGAACATTAATTAAAAAACATAAATCAATAACCAAAGATAGTAGACACCAAATTTTTTAGGTGGAAACCCTTATGGGATAAAAACAACCGAACGCTTCTCTTATAATTTTATGAGTACATCAATGCTTCAACTCCAACTGAAAGGGAAGCCCCAATTCCATGGCACTCTAGAGAAAGCAGTTTAGTTTTATTAGGTAGCTCCAACTTCTGAAAGGATGCTTTTACACCCTATTTTACCAAAACCCACTAGAAGGATGCTCCAACACCTTGCATGCTCCAACCTTCCCTAGCACCACCCTACCACCCTAAAGTATTTTCAGGATCCAACCTAAAGGTAACTTCAACCACCTCCCTAACGCCATCTAACCACCTTGAAATTAAAAATCAAAACAAATATTGTGGGTCCCGTACTAGGGACAATAGCCCACTTCCAATGAGCATACTTCTACAGCTAATGTGGACTCCCATACCAGGGAGAATGACCCTCTTACAATAAATTCTTGTAATGATATGACATTAAAAACTCAACAATGTAACCCTTGCAAAAACCAACTCTTGAAAATGATGAACCCCTACTTCAATTGAAACACTCACTGTAAAAGTTTTGTTGATGTCACTGCCTATTGGTATCAACTATAATATGGTTTATTTCAGTTAATGAAGCTACTATGTAAAACCCTTCTGCCAGATATTGCTAAAAACAAACTGCTTATGAAACCACGAATGAAAACTCATAACAACGTGCAAAATTCCTGTTGTAGGACTTCACTTCCTTTTATTTTAGAAAGTCTTGTACATTTGTGGCATCAATTGTTTATCCCCAAGACAAAGAATATTGAATCATACTTCATGTATCAAAATAATTTTCATACTTGTATTGAGCTACAACAATGGTAAAAAGATGCCAAAACTCTTGTCAGCAGAAGCAGATCTTCAAGTAGATACAACTTCTACAAGGCTACACGACTAAGTATCCCCAAGACAAAGAATATTGAATCATACTTCATGTATCAAAATAATTTTCATACTTGTATTGAGCTACAACAATGGTAAAAAGATGCCAAAACTCTTGTCAGCAGAAGCAGATCTTCAAGTAGATACAACTTCTACAAGGCTACACGACTAAGTATGGGTACAAGCTACATTCTTAATTATTCTTCTGTAGGAATATGTATATGTATTCTTGGAGACTTCTTTTTTATTAAGGAATGCGATGTCAGGATGCTGAAAAGAATGCCAATCACAAGATAAGTATCAAGCCTTCAATTTCACTACAATAATGCCACCACAATCTCATAATTGAATCTATACAGAGATAAGGCCAGTGCATGAAATGATCTTGTTAGTTTCTTTGTTGGTTCTGAAGACCCACATGAATAAGAAATCAAATACCTCCCGTACAAAGTTATTCCATTTACAAGATACACATTAAAAATCATAGAGATTTCACAGGTCTTGATAATATTCAGAGATGAATAAAATAACACACCCCTATGCTCCGAAACACTTCAGGATTAGTCACTATTTATAGTTCAAATTACTTTAATACAGATCTGATAAACACTACAAGATTTACTAGAGACAGGCCACAAGGATAGACAATAATCTTTGCTCAGAATTGTTAAAATTTCCAATGTGTGTGAAATGTGTTTATAGGTCTGAGTCAAAAGCCAGAGTCCAGTTCAATATTTCCACAAAAGTCCACTGTGATTTGAAAGACGTTTCATCTATGTGATGAAGTTTCACAAATCCAAAATGAAGTGAATAGGCCGAACAAGATAATGTAATAAAACTTCAGGTTTGATCACACTTTTCTAACCCTTATGCAGAGTGGTGTTTCCCTAACAAGGGCCGAAACCATAGAGATATAGACAAGAAAATTTCCCAAGGAATCCCCAAAAATTAAATGCAAAACTTCACAAAACCCTCTCGTCTGATGTATCAATGTCTCCATAGGGGCCAAAAAAAATTAGAGCTCAATCACAAAGAATAATTGTTGAATTGCATATCTTGGAGGTGAGATGTGACATCTTTTTATATTTTTTGGAAGACATGAATTAAGGAAGTTGACTTGATGGTTTTGAGGAGGGAAGATATTATTTTAAAATTTAAACTTTAAAAGTTGAAGCTCAAAGATGAAATTGACTACTTTTAGGGCTTTTTATTTAATTGTATTTGAAGTCAAAACCCCCTCATGGCTAAAAATAACCTTTGTGATGCTCCATGAAATATTTAACCATATAATTTTGATAAAAAATCCTAATTTCATGATTTAAATAATATTCTAGCAAATGATAAGGTGCCACATCATCTTCCTTGGGGGTTTATGCTCACAAGTTGGGGGCTTCATCTTGGCTCTCGTGGCATGCCATATACCACTAAAATTAGCTCGACAAGGAGAATCCATTAAAGATGATTGTGACCCAAAAAAAAATATTATTTCCCATGTAATTTTAGTAAAAAAAAGTGAAGCATCTTCTGGTGCTGCTTGGGTTGAAATCAATGACAACCACATTTCAATAGGCTCCCCTAATGCATTTATATATTTCATCTTTAGTGTGGAAAAACTCTTCAAAAATACCTAGTAGAGTTTTCACCCTATACACATCATACACAATATTATACTGCTCAACAAGAATTTCTATATGTACATAGGGGTTACGTTTATAACTATCTCATGGTATACTTCCTTTTGTTGCCTTGGTGCTTTCCCCAATGACAATAGTACTTTCTAGTGCTTGGCTAGCCATTAAGATCATCCTTGCTATTGTATGACATGTGTCATCCCATACCAATGCTAGTTAAGCTTACAATGAAGTTGAAAAGACCAAAGTTAATGCAAATAACATGTTATAGATATTAGGAATCACAGCATATTAAAAATCCTTGTAATGCTCCATTTTGAACATATTAAGTCATGCAATATTGTGCTAGATATACATTTTTTCTTAGGTGTCGAGCCATGTGGGTGATGTGCATAAACACACTTGACGTACATTTGCAAATAAATCTGTAAAGGTCCCCAATGGTAGCCAAGGGATAACTCAAAAGAGAATATTAGACTTAGTGATTTTCAATTTCCTAATTGTGAAGATTAAAGTAAAATCCTCACGTCTAACATAAAAATGCACATGGATTTGAGTTTCCTAGGAGAAAGATGGGGCTATGATGTAATAAATGGGAAAAAGGGGATGGGACAAATGTGAACAATGATTTTTCCATTTGTCATTATGATAAATCTCCTTGAATTTTGGAAAGGTTTACATTATGTTTATGATATTTTTAATCCCTTACCTTGACATGCAAGGCTTTAAACAAAAGACAAACATTGATTTTTGCATCATTTTTTCCATTATCTTCTTATGAGTTTGCTTCATTTTTTGTACTATTATGAGTCAATGATTACTATCATGTTGGGATTAGATAACCCTTAGTGAGCATATGTGCATGAGACATAATTGTTATCAAGGAAACAACCCTATGTTGATTTCTTGGAGTTATTATTTTTGTCTACATTGCACTAGTGGGAGATGTGGTCATGATATTCTTTATGGATTGAATCACTTGAGTGATTCCATTACTAAAATTGTTGCTTGGATGGGATTTACATGCTCGATTTTAAGTGTGGCTATGAAGGGTTCCCTAGGTAGTGAGAGCTCTAATTATGGAGTGTTAGAATATAAACTCAACTTATTGAGCATTTAGACCACATTGGTGGTTAATTGGGTCCAAAATTTAGGGTCTAGGGGTAACACACAATAGATAAATAAATAAATAAATAAATAAATAAATAATATATATATATATATTATATATTATATTATAATATATATATACATTGGTGGTTAATTGGGTTCAAAATTTTAGGGTTCTAGGGGTAACACACAATAAATAAATAAATAAATAAATAAATAAATAAATATATATATATATATATATATATATTATATTAATATATATATATATATATATAATATATATATATATATATATAATATATATATATATATATATATATCTATATATTATATATATATATATATATATATATTAATATATTTTAACATTGGTGGTTAATTTGGGGTCTAGGGGTAACACACAATAAATAAATAAATAAATATCTCTCTCTCTCTCTCTTGGAGGTCTTAGATTTATTTTAGAACATCACTTATGTGTTAAAAAATGTAGCAAGAAACGCTCAATTTGACTTTAGCCTTAGTCAAATAGAGTAAATCAAATTTCCACATCAACATGACAACTTGGAGGCAGTTAAGTAGTGTGACATGGATCTTGTCACTTAGTTAGCTCAGTAAATTCAAGTTACAGGGTTTGGAGTTTAGTTATGCATGCGTGATTTCTAAATTTTAGCAATCTACTTCAATTATTTTAAGTTGTATTTAGGTAATTGACCTCTAACTATAGATAGAGTCAATTGAAGGTTAGTTGTGCAGTGGGAAAACAATCTAACATAGAGATATGTTAGTTAACTAATCAATCAACCCAAAATAGATAATGCATGCATGTAATTTGAATTCCTCAGCTGAAGTGGAGATGACAAGGCGGTGTAACACGAGTTGCATACCAGTTTGAGTGTAAAATTGTTGCCTGCAGTTAGGAGATCAATCCTTGGAAATTGCACAATAAAATAGGAGGAAATTCCTATCTTTTAGGAGATAATTTCCTCAAGGAAAATGCAAGGAAATAGGAGGCTTGATGAGCAAATAATTGGCCAAGTGTTGGCCAAAGTTTCTTATTCAGTAGAGAGAACAATTACCCTTTTGCAGGTTTTGCTTAGAGTGGGAGAAATAAATTGTAATAGTTTATATATTTAATTGATTAGTGCAAACATTCTTGAGGGGTTTTTCCTAGTTGGGTTCCCCTAGAAATCACTATGTATTGTGGGTTTTCTTATTGCATGTCTATGCATCTTGTTCCAAAATTGTCATTTCCATTCCACAAATCAATAGAGTAGAACTGTATCTCTTATTTTTTCAGTTTGAAATCTTGATCAGTTGAAATTTATATCAAATTTGTACATGGTATCAGAGCCCTAAAATCACATTACAACCAGTATTTCGAACTTTTCTCTCAGAAATTTCAAAGCAGCAACTTCAGTGCAACAATTTTTCTTTAGGATCAGAAGAATGTCTTTCAACGAACTGAGATTAGAGTATGCCCTGGAGGGTAGCTCGAATTTTATAGGCTGGAAGGATCAAATGGAAGCAATGATTGATGAAAATGGTGTGTTAGAATATGTTAAAACTAATATAGCAAAGCCTCCACAATTAGATGCACAACAATTAGCCCAATGGAAGAAGGATGTTGCAAAGGCCAGGAGAATTATTTTGGAAGGTGTGAGAGACCACGTGGTCTCAAATATCCATGGAAAAGAGACACCATTTGCTATGTGGAAGACATTGACTAAGCTATTAGAAAATAGTAGTGACCATAGAAAATTGGCCCTGAAAGACAAACTTTGGGACATCAGGATGAAAAAAAATTACACTATTCCACAATATCTCTCGAGGTTTACACAAGTTCAAGATGAGGTTTGAGGGTTTGGCGTGAATGTAGCAGAAGATGACCTGGTGAGCCTAGTTCTTCTAGACCTTCCAAAATCCTGGCACAACTACTAGGAGTCTGTGAATGGAAGGGAAAAATTACCGAACTGGGAAAGGTTGTCGTCTGATTTGATTCACGAAGAGTTCATGAGAAATCACAGAGATGGAACATCATACAAAGTGTAGGAAGAAGAAAAATTTTCCTTGTTTGGGAAGGGGAAGAAGGTAAAAGGGAAGAAAACCCAAACAAAACCTAATTCTTGCCAAAATAATGGTAAGAATAAATACATGATCAAGATAGAATGTTTTCACTGGAATGAATATAGGCACTATGAAACTAAATGTCCACACAAGAATTCTACCAAGAAGCCTTCAGGAGGAGCAGGAGGTGAATCATTGGCTTCACAACTCGAAATAAACTTCACCCTAATATCATGCATGGCCAACACTGTAATGGGGAGTGTGTGGTACATTCATTTCGGTGCCTCATTACATATGAAAGGGTGCAAGGAGTTTTTCAGTATCCTGGAGGAGAAGGATCTCTAGATGCATACTTAAATGGGCGATGATGGGAGGTACAATGCTACAGGAATTGGTACTACCAACTTTTAGAGGGAGAAAGTCTCTCCTCTTCGCCTCAAAGATGTTATGTATGTACAGGGGCTAAAGAAGAATTTGATCTCTATAGTAGTATTGGAAGATAAAGGCTATGATTTTATTTTCAGTAAAGGGAAAGCCTTTTTGAGAAACATAGATACTATAAAAGTGAAGCAGATCAAGAATCAAGTGAAGAACCTATACAAACTTGAGGTGGGAGATTGCACTGCATTGAGCAGTAAGGACGAAAAAGTTCATAGTCAAGATGTTGGAGAAGTTTGAAACAAGAGATTGGGTCATCTACCCCATGGTGCCTTAAAAATCATGCAACAAATTACCATTGGTCTCCCTAAAGGCTCCCTTGAACAACAAGATGTATGCAAGGTTTGCACATTGGGGAAATATGTCAAATCCACTTTCTATGGCCAAGATAATAGAGAAAATTAAATCTTGGAATGAGTCCACTTAGATGTTTGTGGACCATTTTCTACAACCTCTACAACAAAACATAAGTACTATGTTATTTTTATTGATGGTTTCTCTAGAAAATGCTAGATATTCTTCATGCATAGGAAGAATGATTTTTTCTCAAAATTTGTTGAATTCAAATCATTAGTTGAGAAGTTGACTAGGAAGAAGGTGAAGGCTCTTAAGAGAGAAAATGGAGGTGAATTTGTTTCACATTCCTTCAAGGAATTTTGTGCCAAATAAGGTATTCAAAGAGAATTGAAAACACCCCATAACCCACAACAAAATGGGGTAGCTAAGAGGAAGAAAAAAAACATAATGGGAGCAACAAGCGACATGTTGCATGATCAGGGGTTTCCATTACATCTATGGTAAGAAGCATGAAACACCAAAGTCTACTTGTAGAACTAGAGTCCTCATAGAATACTTGGGGTGATCACATTAGAGGAATATTTCTCTGGGAGAAAGCTTGATGTGTGTCATTTTAGAATATTTGGAGCTTCAGTTTATTGTCATGTCTCCAAGGATTTGAGGAAGAAACTTGAGTCTATAGCAGAGTTGGGAGTTTTTGTAGGATACACTGAAGCTACACACAATTACTGGGTGTAGTTTCCTTCATTGAGGATGACAGTGGTGAGAAAAGATGTCAAGTTCGATGAGGACAAGGCTGTGAGATACTCTCTTGAACAAGAGATGAGTATCCAACTAGAGGGAGCTACTAGCTCCAAAGTAGGAGCCTCATGATGAACTTTAGGAGGTTGTGGAGCAGCCACATGCATCAAAGCAGACAAGAGGTAGAGTGGAGGCACCCACTCAATCAAAATATTCTAGAGAGGGGAGAAAGATAACCAGATAAGATGAGATATTGGTGCAGGATGCTAGGGAGAATGTGGGAGATCTTACATCACAATGCATTTAGAGGAGGCCACTTGATCGATACATTGGTTACATGGCTCTCATGACAAATCTCATTGAGACAAATCCATCCTCATTTGAAGTAGAAATTTCTCAACCTGTTTGGGTTGATGCCAAGGTGGAAGAATATGAATCCATCATGAAGAACACTATATTGGAGGTGGTTCTAAGAACATAAGGAAAATCAGTGGTTGGTTCCAAATGGATCTACTAAGTGAAGCATGCAGCTGATAGGAACATCAAGAAATACAAGGCCAGATTTGTCGCCAAATGATTCTCTTAGGTAGAGGGAGTGGACTATGAGGAAAATTTTGCACTAGTTGCAAGATATTCCTTAATCAGATCCATTCTAGCATTGGTTGCGTATATGGGTTGTAAAATCTACCAGATGGGTGTGAAGACCACCTTTCTCAACGATGTTGTTGAGGAGGAAATTTATATAGAGCATCCAGAAGAAATTGAGACATATGATCGGGAGTCCCATGTGTCAAGACTCAGGAGAGCTTTGTACGGTCTCAAACAAGTGCCCCGAGTATGGTACACTTAGATCGACAATTATCTCAGTGGATTGGGTTTCACCAAAAGTGAAGAAGATGTGAACCTCTATGACATTGTGGTGGATGGTAAGTTGCTTATTCTTTTTTTGTATGTTGATGATTTAATATTGACATGTGATGAGCAGTTGATCCACTCTTGCAAAGAGGATCTTGCAAGGGAACTTGAGATGAAAGACATGGACTTAATGCATTACTTCCTTGGGCTGGAAGTATGGAAATATGATTGTGAATTGTTTGTGTCTTAGGGGAAATATGCATCTAAAACACTTCAGAGATTTTACATGGAGAATCGTAAGCCCATGGACACACCTATAACTACAAACTGGAGGAAGGAGAATGCCACTTCAGCTGAAGAGGTTGATGCTACGATTTAAAAGCAACTGGGTATTTGATGTATCTTGTGAACATAAGACCCGGCATGTGCTATGTAGTAAACCAACTGAGTCAATATATGGTGAGGCCTAGCACGATGTATTGGAAGGAAACAAAGCATGTGTTATAGTACCTCAAAGGCACTATTGAGTATGGATTATGGTACATGAGGACAAAGGGAGTGAAGCTCCAAGGATTCACTGATGAATATTGGGAAGGAGTTCATTAGACAGGAAAAGTACTTCATATTATATATTCAATGTTGGGTCCACAACTATTTCCTGGTACAACAAGAAGCATAGGTCTATGGTGCTCAGCTCAATAGAGGCTGAATACATGGCTACAAGTCAAGAAACATGTGGGGTCACATGGATAAGAAAAATACTTGTGGGGATTTTTAGTCAGGGGAAGGATTCAACATTAATATATTTTGATAATTAGAGTTTCATTAAGCTCTCTGAGAATTTGGTATTTCATGATAGGTCCAAGAACATAGACATTCAGTATCATCATTTGCGAGACTGTGTACAGAGGAAAATTATTTTTCTACAGTACATTCCAACTAAGGAGCAAGATTCTAACATATTGACAAAGGCATTGTCAAGAGGTAAATTCGAATTCCACTAGTGCAGGATAAGGGTGGTGAAAAATCCCTTTCTTGCTAAGAGGGAGTGTTAAAAAATGTAGCAAGAAAGGTTCAATTTGGATTTAGACTTAGCCAAATTGAGTAAATCGAATTTCCACATCATTAGGATAACTTGGAGGCAGTTAACTAGTGTGACATGGCTCTTGTCAATTAGTTAGCTCAATAAATTCAAGTTAGAGGGATTGGAGTTTAGTTATGCATGTGTGATTGCTAAATTTTAGCAATCTACTTCAATTATTTTCAGTTGTATTAAGTTAATTAACCTCTAACTATAGATAGAGTCAATTGAATGTCAGTTGTGTAGTGGGACAACATTCTAACTCATAGAATTTTTAGTTAACTGATAAATCAACCCAAAATATCTAATGCATGCATGGAATTCGAATTCCTCAGCTGAAGTGGAGATGACAAGGCAGTGTAACATGAGTTGTATATACTAGTTTGAGTGTATAGTTGTTGCATGCAGTCAAGAGATAAATCCTTGGGAATTGTGCAAGAAAATAGGGGGAAATTCCCATATTTTAGGAGCTAATTTCCTTAAAGATTGTGCAAGAAAATAGGAGGCTTGATGAGAAAATGATTGGCTAAGTGTTGGCCAGAGTTTCTCATTCAAAAAAGATAACAATTATTCTTTTGTAGGTTGTGCTCAGAGTTGGAGCAAGAAATTGTAATAGTTTCTCTATTCAACTGATTAATGCAAACATGTTTGAGGGGTTTTTCCTGGTTGGGTTCCCCTAGAAATCACTATGTATTTGTGGTTTTTATTATTACATGTCTATGCATGTTGTTCTACTTGTGATTTCCATTCGATAGATCAATAGAGTAGAATTGTGTCTCTTGTTTTTTCAGTTTGAAATCTTGAGCAGTTGCAATATCTATCAAATTTATACATTATGCACTGAGCTTGTTATTAGATAGTGATTTCTCCCTTGAAGGTTTTCTATTATAATTTGTGTATATTGTGACGATAAATACTGCACTATATATACTTCTATTTGTTAAATTATTTTTGCTTTGGGTTTATAACTTAATTATAATGAAATCATATGGGATGGTGAACTAGTCCATTACCAAATTGGAAGTGTAATTTTCACCATAGTTTTACACATATAATATGGATTTTACAATGTCAAGAGTTTAATGTTAATGGATTTCTCTCAACATGAATAGGTTGTGTATAGTTCAACATGTTGTACTTAATTATTGTTTTTCCTCCTGCTCTTGCACATTTTTTGGTTAGCAATTCAATGACTCAATTACATTAGACATGTATTAGTTTGAACTCTTGAGCTCTATAAAATTGAATTAACACTCTACATGAATTTTTATTCATGGGAACATCCTCTCTCAATGAATTAGTGGACACTATAACCAAATTGAAGGAAAGTTTGAATAAATATTTGTGTTTTTTCATATTTGCACTACAACAAATTTTATGTAAAGCATGGCACCCTTCTTAGCCCATGGAAGCTCATAAGGGCCCAGAACTTTTGTTGCAGTGTGGTCTCACTCAATGTTATTAATATGATAGATTTTGTTTTACTATTAATTTGGCATTTAAATGCCAACTCATAAATATTTTTTTCCATGCATTTTTAGATGTTTCTAATAGTTAAGTTGGTTTAGAATGCTAACATCAAATTTCCTTGGAGGAAAATTCATTTTATTATATGTTAATTACTTTTGAAAGGTGGATTAATTTGGTCATATTTTGGGTGTTGGGGTTTTAATTTTGTTTATATAGCTTTAGATTATGGGAAAGACAAAGATAAAGAAACAAGGTACAAAAAAGACTAGTTGAAAAAAAAAACTGACAAATTCCAAATTTTCATCTTATAGATGGTAATGAAGATAAATATATTTTGGATTTTCAACTAAAGGATTTTCTATCATAGACACACATTTTTGAAGGTATTTTTAGGTTGTGAAAATAATATGCAATTCATTAATTAATATTTGTATGCTTAAGGGGTAAAATATGAAATTAAAGGATAACCGCATTAGTTGGTTACTATTGCAACACGTGATTTCATGAAATTGATTGATTTTCTTGATCTGGATTGGATCAATATATTATTTTTCATCCATGTCAATGCTTTATGGGTGGAAAAATCCAAGAAATCAACTTACAACAACATTTTTAGCAATGGGACCAAGTGGGGTTAAAAACCTTTCAGGGCTAGTTTGATGCCTTAAATGATATTTTCTTCGAAGTAAAAACTTGTTGATTAAGAATTCCCCCCTAGAATTATTCTATAGTCGAAGACATTTCCAATGGTTAAAGAATGCTGGCCTAGTGGGCCCTGACGCAGGTTCAACGTTAATTTAGCCAAGCAAATCCTTACACTATTGGCCCTTTCGACATTAGTCCGCGGAGTGCGGACTGAAGTCTCACTCGAAGCAATATGGGGGGATGTTGGAACCAAGTTTCCACACCCCGAGATGGTAGTTATGTCGCTTTATGCCCTAACTTTGCCTTTGCGTAGATTGATAAGCCTTTTAGGGCTTATCGATATACTTCTCTTAATCGGCCTCTAGACCTTCGCAAAGGTCTATGACTGTTATTCGCGAACCCTAACTAGGCAAATCAACCACTTACGCGCTTCTATAACTACTCTTACTTCCGTATTTACCCAGATCGGCTTAAGTATCCGATAACTTCAATATGAATTAATATGTTCTACGCGTAAACATATATTATTACTTGTGTACATATAATAATATAAAACATATAGATTCGTGCATCAATACAACATTAAATCATGAAACCATTATTCATCATAACATAACCAAATTTATTCATAACAGTAGTAAATAGATCAAACACAAATATTTCTAGAGTAATCTTCTTTGTTAATACTTCATATCTTTTTATAGACTCTAACTACCTTGCGCACTCAACTGCAGGGGTCCGCGCACTCATCTGTGGACTTCTACCCTATGCCTTTGCGCACACAGCTGCAGAGCCTTTCTTCTATTCTAAGACTCTTCTCTCTTTTCTCTAATGAACCATTACCTTCATCATTCAACTTCAACTACTTGCCTTAGACTCTTCTAAGACTCTCCTTTTTATACAATCCCATGGTCTGCGGACCATGGGTAGATCTTCTAAAGACGACACAAATTACATAAAAGAAGGGCGGAAACCCTTTATGAAACTTTACATCTACAAACTGCACGACCACAAATTGAGGAGACTTTACACTTTACATACAAAAACTTGGGCTTTCTGCCCCCAAAACTTGGGCTTTTAACCCCAAAATCGACCCTCGAGGATCTTGTTCCAACAAAGAATCACATCAATAAGGGATTTGATGAAAACGTTATGCCTCCTAGAAGTTCATCTATTGTGATTGATCACCATAATTGAACAGATGCCACATCAAGCCCAATTATGCATGGAAATGGGGTAGTCATGTGGGAATGATGGAGAATAATCTAGAAGGGTTAATTTGTAACTCATGTTGAGCATTGAATGATTCAATTTTAAGCCCTTGTTGGGTATAAGGTTGTGCTATAAGCAAGACAATAGGAGGAATATGGGTTCTATTTTATTCGAGTGCATTCTGTTCCATAGTAGAGTGAATTAGTTGAGAATGGATAGAGTTCTAATCCATATATAAGCTCCACGTTAACCCTAAAACTCCTTATTAAGCCCTAAATAATGAGTTATTACATTTTTTTTGTTTTATTATTATGTAGGCTAGAACCCTTCATGGTACCATTTTATTATAATTTTACCCATTTCCATATATATATATATATATTAAGGATACCTAGTCTTATAATCATCAAATATTTCCTTTTACATTGTATTCATTATAAAAGGAGCTTTCCCCCTCAAAGAGGAATATAGTTAGTGGTTTCTTATAATTTTTTAAGGCACAAGGATCATAACATTTGGTATCAAAGCTCATGATCCTAAGGCTCTGCTGCTTCAGTTAGGTCATCATGGAATTTTCGCTTTAACTATTTTTTGGGAGGTTTTAGATAGTGAAAATTGGAAAACATTTGGAAGAAATCTCAAGAAATATCTGATTCAAATTTCATATCTTGGTTCGCTATATTTTCAAAGTTATCTTCCAAGGAAGTTAGAGTTTCTAAATGCTCTTGAAATCAACTTCAAGTAGGTTAGTTGAACATTTTCACTATAATTTTTTTCTTATGAGGTTTCAAACCATGAAACTTGGATCACATTGAGGCGAAATAATAATGAACATCCAGTTCAAATTTTAGATTTTGTTTTGCTATATTTTCAGATATATGCTCTAAAGAATTCCACATTCCTAAATGCTCTTGAAATCATTTTCAAACATGCCCATTTTGAGTTTTCACAATAACTTTTTCCTGTGAGGTTTAAAACAATGATATTAAGGATAAATATCAAGGAACATCTAATTCTATTAGGATATTCTGACACATAGGAAATATTTAAGTATAACTTGGTCTAGTGTAGAGTTAGGTAAAGTGTGTTTCTTTACTATGTAAATTTGTAACTTTACAATTCCGACAGTCACGATATGTTCTAGACATGAAGTGATCTAACGGTTCATTCTCTCCTCAGTATTACTGACACTTGATCCATGGCTTAACACCTGATTGGTCCATGATATCTATTTAAAGAGCATGGAGGATCATTTGTAGGGTGCCCGTTCATGAGAGAAGCTTATGTAAATTTTATTTCTTTTATTAATAAATTTCCTGAAGTGGTCGCGTTCGCTCAGGTCGTGGACTGTTTCCTTCTTTGAGGGTTTTAACCATGTCAAAAATACTGGTGTATTGATCTGTGATCTGTTTGTGAGCGGTGTCCTTTGGTGTTCTATCTGAAGAACTTACTTTATAAATTCCTACATGGTATCATAGCTATTTGAGGGCCACATCGGTTGGTGATCCAAATCTGAAGCCAGTACAACTGCATTCGATTGTTGTTTCCTAGATATACTATTTCTGACTACTTTTGGGCTGAGAGGACTGCTCTATTATGTTAGGAGCATCAGTTCCAGTGAAGAACCCCTTTCGTTTCATGCGAAAAGGTTTCCGGTAGCCCTAGCTACATCATTTTTAAGATCTGGAGGTATATAGTCTTTATTTGTAGTTTTAGTTATTTATCTCTCTATTTATTTCGGTTTATTTAGCTCTCTGTTTTTTATTACTGGATTTATACCTTTCATTTCTACTTATTCTCTTTGCCCCACGACTCTGTGTGATCTGGGAAAATCAGAAACAGAAAGGAAGGAATTTTCTTATGCGTATGCTCTTTTCCGCCACGCCTTAGTGTGATCTCGGAAAATCAGAAACATTAAGGAAAATATTTTGTTTCCGGTGAAAGCTAACTTCAAGCCATAAGATTTGGTTTTTTTTGCATGTCTGTATTGGGTTGTGTGGGTTTTTTTTTAGTAGGCAAAAAGAGCTTTTGCAAGTAAGCACACACCCCAAAGCTCCAGTGAAAAAAAAAAACCTTATTCTTTTCCAAACATTACTAACCTTTTAAAATAGCTCACTTGGTCCAAAGTTATTTTATGAGAATAGAGGTCTTGGGTTCAAATATTTCTTTTTGTTGAGTTACTTTTTCAAAAAGAACATGTATCTTATGTTTTAAAGTTATTTTATGTAAAAGTGTTCTCACCCATTATAAAAAGTGAGTCACTTATAGTTCTAAAGTCTCTTTATCTTTTATTTAAGTTACAATTTAGTGAGTAGCTCATAAAGTACCATTATAAAGTGACTTTCACTTATTTATAAAAGTGGGTCACATAAAATATTTTTTAAAGTGAGCTGATTAGATTAAGTTTGGAAAAGGGGGATGGATTTTTTAAATATAACATTGTCATTGACTTCCGCACATTCACGCACTTCGTCAGCATCTTCAACAACTTTTCTTCAAAAAACCATAACTTCTTCATCTGGATGCCATTTTCAGAGCCATTTTTTTTTAAATAGCCTATTTTTTCAAGATCTTTATGTTGGAACACTTAGTTTCAACATCTGCAACTTCAGTTTCTGTTAAAATGGAAAGTCTAAGCCAAGTTATTCTTGACAACATCAACTACTTCCAATTGTGGTCCTACATTGTGGATTTACTTAGAAGTAAAAGTATTTACAGAATAGCCTCAGGCTAAGAAATTAAACCTAAAGATGAAGATAAGGCAGCCAAATGGGAAAATAGGCAAGATCAAGCATATGGGTTAATATGGATGTCTATTTCTCCATACCTTAGATTCCATATCGCAAAACTTGATACCCCTAATGAACCAATGAAACAACTCACTAAAGTTTTTGGAATTAAAAATGAAACTAGAGCCCATCAACTCGAAAATGAGTTGCTTACGTTGGACCCCAATAATTTTCTTCCATTGAAGATTTTTTGTCCAAGTTCAAGACCCTTAGACTTCTCTTGGAAAGTGTTAAGGTTAAGAAACAAGATGGTAGCCTTATCTATTCCATTCTTACTAAGTTGGGACCAACCTACTCTATGTTTGTTTCCACCTTCCATTCTACTAGAGAAGCCTTAGTTTCTCAAGGACAAGATTACAAGTCCCCCTCTTTTGATGCATTTTGTGATTCTTTAATAAGAGAACAAGAAAAAATCTTACATCTTGGTCTTATTAATCTTGGAAACTCTTCTAAGAAAGCCTTAGCTTCACAACAACAACCAAATTCAAAGAATCCAAAGAAGTAGTATCCTCAAAGGAATGGTCCTAAACCAAACAAGGGTCCTAAGAAATTCCAGTCTCAAAATGAAAAATCAATTCAACAAAATGATAAGGCAAATAAAAACAAAGGGAAGAAGACTGATACACATTGAAACTTTCATAATAGAGATGCCACATAGAATAAAAATACTTTAAGAAGATGGAAGCCTTGGAAGCAATAATGAAGAAGCATTACATCCATTTGGAGAATTCTTCAACTTCAACTTCACCTTCAGGAATATCACTTTCTACATGTGGTTGTCAAGCATCTCGGCCTGGTTATGCACTAAATGTATTTTCTTCTCATTCTCATGAGTGGCTCATTGATTCTAGAGCTTCTTATCACATGGCCGAAACAAAGCCATGTTTTCTTCTTGAAATGATTGTAACACCAAAAATATATATGTTGGTGATGATAGATCTCTTAGTGTTGTAGGGACTAGAACTGTTCATCTAGACAATGGTCAATTTAATGATGTATTATGTGTTCCAACCTTATCCTGCAACCTTGTATCTGTATATCAGATAACTCATTCAGGTGAAGGTAAAATCGTTGAATTTTCACCTCA
>APFE031059502.1:0-13809 GCA_000404065.3 Pinus taeda | reverse complement strand
GGTACTATAAATATTAATGTGCAGAAGAAATTCCTGAAGCTTTGGTATAAAAAGAAGAAAATTACATTACAGGATATTTCCATCAATAAACAGGTAGAGTCTACGAAGGTTGATGCAGAAGATGTTCCAGGGACTGACATATCAGATGATGAGCAGTTGATGGTTGACAATCAAACACAAACAGAGGTGGAAGCCGAAAAGGTAACAAGTGTTGACACATCTAATGAGGATTCAGTGGTTGAAGTCATATTGACACCACGACAGGCACCACAGCAGAGTGAATTAAAGAAGAAGACACCGTGGGTTAAAACTTCAACATATCATCACCCACATCATCCTGCAAGACAACCATCAAGATGGCAACCAGTTAGTCACAAGGACAACAACCCCTGCAAGATAGATAGGGAGAAGCGAAGATCCACCTACTACACATCAACACAGAAGAGCTACCATGGTCAACTTCCATCTCAACTGAGCGAGGCACCAGCGATTGATAACAAGTAACAATTTTATGGTCCCATCCCTTGCCCAGTTTTGGAGGGTCTATAATAATCTATTTTATGTTGTAATCTATTTTCCACTGTAAACTACACTGCAATCAATCTATTTACTATAATGGTTGCATATATCACTTGTCAACTTATGTTGAATATAATAGAAAGTTTACAGATTCAAATCTACAGTATGTGTTATCTTCTAATAACCCCATTTTGTCTAGAATTTCTGGATGGGTTCTAACCTCAGGACCCACCTTAATAATTCCAATATACCTTTTGAATGTAGCATTGCTCTCCTAGACTATTGGTTGCCCAACTTGGCCTACAAACTAACCTAGATTTCAAATTTGTTTAAATAATTTTAATAAACTTTACAACTAGAAGACGTACAACATAATACCTTCCTTTTTTGAAAATAGATTTACCATTCAATAAAAACTTATTCAGCAAACAAAATAAGTGATACATAACCAATCAAATTCTTATCTTTCTTCAACTATCTAGCCAACCACTAAACTACCAGGGACAAGAGTGCTCCACCCAACCAGTGAGTATGGTATTTGCTACCTGAACTCCCCCTAAGCCATTTTCACTCCTAGACAGCTATCATATCAAGAACTTCCATAGGTTCACCCAAGACCACCTGGTCCCAACCAACTATAGTCTAAGGCCTTTAGTCTAAGCACTTATATTTCAGCTAGAGTTCTACTGGACAACCAACTCAAGAACTGTGTATCTTAGTAATGTCATGCCTCCCTCTGCAACGTCTTTCCAGAGTGTTTATTCTTATAGCCTCTTCTCCTCAACTGATATTTTTTTATCTCTAGGGAGAGGAATATTTGTCGTATAACTGTATGGTAAGTGAAACTCTCATTTAGCACTATTTCTCGTAGTTTTTTGGCTAACCATAGTTAATATTATTTATAACAATAAAAAAACCTTTATCATCCATGTCTTTCCTTTCACATGACCCACATTTTTACCGAATCATTCGCAGTGAAACGAAATATTTCTAGCTTTTACTAAGGAGTGTTATAGCATTTCAGCTATCATTTTCTCCCAAGCATTCCTATTTGTAAATGAATACCAGTGTGTCTCATAGACTATTTTGTTGGTAAACGTCAGGCTCACCAGCTTCGATGCCAAGAATTTGAGATTTGTGTCATAATTGAGCCCCAACATGATGATCAACACATCGTGAATGGCATCGTGGGTGGCATGAGCTCCCTACTGCATATATTTGTACTAGTTATGCCCTTGAAAGCAGCAACCATGGAGGAGAGCCCCTGGATCCACATCCCTATCAAAATTTGTGTCTCTCAATAATCCATTTCCATCGTCGGGGCCGCAGCACCAGTAGGGTCTATTGATGTGGTTATTGAGTATCACCATCGGTCGTGCCTCTCCTAGTCCCATGACCACTCGCTTAAAGGTGGCCATGAGCATCAGGTCAAGAAACTCTAGGATGCTAACAAACATTATGGCCATTGCATCATTTAGATTCAACAAATTCAGGGAAGCTTTAACTATCAGGTTTTGATTCGTAGGGTCAGTGACCATGAACGTGGCCCATATAAGCAACACCTAGTTGAATCCCTGGGAATTAATGGTGTTTGTTATGCATTTATATGCTTGATTGTTCATCCCCTCCATGACCATGGGTTCCAAATGTGATACCCAACTAATGTAAGTGATCATTACTCTGTTGCCTCTAGCTTCATCCACGATCCATCGAGATTTCACTGTAAGAAAACTTGTCAGCACCAAGAGCTTCATCCACGATCCATCGAGATTTCACTGTAAGAAAACTTGACAGAACCTTGGTGCTGACAAAACACCAATAAAAATATGAAGGTAGAGAACTTCCTTATTTTCATGGTCATTGAAATTTGAGGTTGAACCAACTAATCGCCTGGAAAAAATTTTCTACTAGTGTCCTCACCTGGTACCTCCAAAGTTTCCCATTGAATCTCCAAACGTTAGTTTTTTTTTTTTTAACAAAAAAATGCTTTCTATTGATGATAATAGAAATTACATTTGCTAGAGAGGAAATAGCATTGTCGCCTTTGAAGAACGAAAACAAAAATCGAGATCTATTTCTACGTATAATACATCTAATCTCTAATCAATAAGAGATTACATAATCGAAAGATGAACACTATAAAGGATTATCTGAAGAGAAATTATCAGTATAGAGGAATATTTTGCACAAAAGGAAATCGAGTGCAAGAAAACCATCCTAATTCCATTAGTTAGATTAAAATATACCCCGGCCCCTGAATGATGCTAGAAACAAAAAATTGGAAATTAATCTTATCAATATTCGAGTTGCATCCTTCCTTGGAGGGACGATTCGCTTCCCCATTTTGGCTACAGTAGATGTGTGATATGGAGGCATAGTGGAACCAATTGATCTGGGTCTTGATTATGCATTTATAAGTGTCAAGGTTAGGAGAGTTTAGGGAGCCTATGTCTTTTGTCTAGTCAATGACATATTTGTGTTGGAAAGGTGGAGGAGACAAAGCATGAATTCACACATAAAACATAAGTTGTTGCACTTCTATTGATCACACAAAACATGATGCTTACAATGAACCAGGTGAAGGGTATTTAACCTTTTCCAACTAGCTACCTGCCTAAAATATCTTGACATGCAATCGCACACTCAAAGTCGTCTATCACTTAACTCGACTTCACTCAACACTCAAACACTCAACCACTCAATAACTTAGTTAACTAACTCTCTATGTTTAGCCAACTCCTCATGCAGGAGTTATTATCTTATTTTAACACTCCCCCTTAATTACAACTGCTAAACTAAGACATGACACATGACAACTCAAACATGCCTTCTGGTCTATGTCTCAACTAGGCTTACAACACCCAAGTTTCTTCTATGAAACTCAAACACATCTTGTGCTAATGACTTAGTAAATATATCATCCAATTGATCACTACATTTACAAGGCTTCAAGTGAACTTCTCCATTGCTCACAAGTTCTCTAATAAAGTGATATCTAGTATCAAAATGCTTGCTCTTCTGATGAAACACACTATTCCTAGATAGTGCAATCATTGAGGTGTTGTCACAATATATTGTTGTTGATCCTTTTTGTTTCTGCTTGAGTCCATCAAATACTCTTCTTAACCACACATTGCTTGACATGTTGTTGATGTTGTTGCTACATATTCTGCTTCTATTGATGAAAGTGTCACAATGGGCTGCTTCTTAGATGCCCATGAAATCAAACCTGAACCAAGGTGGAACACATAACCATAAGTGATCTTCCTATCATCCAAATTGCCTGTAAAATCACTATATATGTATGCAATCAAATCCTTCTTTTATGTGCTTGCATACATTATGCCACAATCTCTAATTCCTGCTATGTATCTCAGAATTATTTTTCCTGCACTACAATGTGTGTCTTTTGGAGAATCCATAAATCTGGAAATCAAACTCACTCCTTGCATGATATCCGATCTTGTAGCTGTGAGATACATGAGGCTACCAACTAATCTTTTGAATAGAGTTGGATTGACATATGATCCTTCATCATCCTTGCTTAACTTTGTACTGTTGCAATTAGTGTAGGGACAGGTTTGAAATTTTCCATCATGAATCTTTTCAACAAATCTTTGGAATATTTATTTCGACAAATAAAAATTCCTTTTTCAAATTTCTCAACTTCTATGCCAAGAAAATATTTCATGAGACCAAGATCTGTCATCTCAAATTCTTTCATCATGGCTGCTTTAAATTCATCTATCTCAAAATCACCTGTAAAAATCATGTCATCAACATATAAGAAAACAATCAAAATTTGTCCATGCTCATTTACCTGTGTACAAGGTAGGCTCAATGTTGCTTTTGCGAAATCCATTCTTGATCATGTAGCTATCAATTCTGCTATACTAAGTTCTAGGCGCTTGCTTCAATCCATAGAGTGCTTTCTTCAACCTATAAACTTTCTCTTCATTACTCTCAACTTCATATCCTGGAGGCTGCTGCACATAAATTTCTTCTTCTAGAATTCCATTCAAGAATGTTGATTTCACATCCATTTGATATACTTTCCACTTGTTCTGAGTTGTTGTGGCTATAACTGCTCTTACAATATCCAATCTAGCTACCAGAGTAAACGTTTCTCCAAAGTCTATTCTTGGTTGCTACAAGGATCCTTTTGCTACAAGTCTTGCTTTGGATCTGTCAATTTCACCTTTTTCATTCAACTTTGTCTTGTACACCCACTTCACACCAATGAGATTTTTGTCCTTTGGTAAATCAAACAAATCCCATGTGTCATTCTTTTCAATAGCTTCAATTTCTTCATCCATGGCTTGCACCCAATTTCCATCTCAGATTTCTTCTCCAAATGAAGAAGGTTGGAATGACAACGATGCAAAATTTCAACTAACATCCAAATCATCATAAATATCTTTCAAACTTCTCATATTTCTCTTACCATTGCTTGATTCATCACCTAATTTCTTTCTGGGAGAATCTCGATCTGTTGATCTGCTTGAAGATCCATGTTGCTCTGAAAATCTTGGAGTACTTGTTGGTGTGTCTCTCTTTGGTGTCTTCACCTATGATTCTTGCTGCTCCTTTTCTTCTACATCATCTTCTTCCATTAGTGGTAGTTTTGCATCAATTGTTTTGTCTACAGTTCCATTCCATGACTCTTGTTCTTTGAACACAACATCTATGCTAATTATGGTCTTCTTTGTGATAAGGTTATACAATTTATAATCTTTTGCTTGCTCACTATAACCAATGAATATGAAATTTTCACTTTTATCATCCCATTTGCCTCTTCGCTTCTTAGGCACATGTGAATAAGCTACACATCAAAATACTCTGAGATGAGATACACTGCAATACATACCTGACCATGCTTGTTATGGTACTCTTTTCATCAAACTCTTTGTAGGAGATCTGTTAATCACATAAATAGCACATGCAACTGTTTCTGCCCAATACTCATTAGACAAGTTTTTGCCTTTCAACATGCTTCTTACCATGTTCATAATTGTCTTGTTCTTTCTCTCTACTACACCATTTTGTTACAATGTGTACCTAGTTGTAAACTGTCTTCTGATCCCATGTTGTTTGCAGTAATCATGGAATGCCTTTGAGTCATATTCTCCACTACGACTTGACCTCAATACCTTGATCTATCGATTACTTTGTTTCTCTGCTAAGGCTTTGAATTCCTTGAACTTTGCAAAAGTTTCAAACTTCTGCTTCACGAAGTAAACCCAAGTCTTTCTTTTGTAGTCATCAATGAAAGTGAGGAAGTAACAACTTCTACCAATCGATTGTGTCCGCATAGGTCCACACAAATCTATATGAACTAGCTCAAGAGGTTGCTTTGCTCTGTATGCAACTCCCTTTGGAAATCTTTCACGGCGTTTCTTTCCCAAGATGCAACACTCACAAGTACTAGTAGGTCCTTTTATGGGAGGTAATCCTCTGACCATTTGGATTTGTTTCCACAACATTTCTTGGTTCCTTTTGTAATCCCCTTTTGTGTAGATTTGACCTTTGCCTCGAATTTATTTAAGTAATATTACCAAGGCTTTTTAAAGAGTTATTTTTAACCCAACTTTAGTTAATACTTGGGAACTTTTTATTCTTATCTAATGGAATCCATTAGTAAAAGAATAAAAGGAAGATCATTAAACGACTATTTTTCAGGGTCATATTGAAGTTTTTACATCGTTATCTTCTATTAGTGTTTGAATGCTCTCTTACCTTAATACACATAAGAAAACTACTTTACGATAAGCCATATCCTAAACCAGATACAAAGGTTGCAAAATCAACACACTAGTTTAGTATTCTATAACTCTTCTATGTCATCCCCATCTCTTAAGGAGAGGAATTGTCTCCCCATCTATTAGCCCAAATTTTCTGAGTATAAATTAATATTTGTGTCGGGTCTCTGTAATGAGCCAGCCTACCATGATCATGGACTTTGATTGTTATGACATTATCGTATATTTTCACCAAGCCAGGATAATGACTATCAACACTTGTGAATGACATTGTCATAGCTAGTCACTAAGCCACGACAATAGTTTATAGAGTTATTAATGAAATATGTCTTCTCCGAAATACGAAATAGTAGATGGGATACTGACATTCCTTTGGGTTAAAAATGTAATCTTGTCGAGGCTATGAATGCCTACTGGCAGAACCTGCTCTACCTGTGACAATGAGAGTTCATCTTTCTTACTAAACACAATGCTAAACTTTTGTCCTTTAGTTTATGTTGTCATTAATTAATATTCATTGTAAACATGATCTTACTTTTATGATTTCTACAAGAGATGTTCAAAATGATTAAACTTTGTTTTGAGGGATTTCATAGAGTTTGAATCTTAGCATTTTGATTTTATTCCGCCTTTTTCCTTTTCCCTTTAGGATTTCATTAATAATAAACCAGAGATAATTGGTTCTTCTCAGTGTGTCGTCATTGTTGTGGTAAAAACACAACCCCCCCATTATTCACTTAATTCTCATTATGGGGACCCTTTTATTGAATCTTGGTCATGTCGCTTTCCGATTTTTTGATTTTGGATGGCCTCAATGAGTTCAATATGTTCCTATATTCCTATCATAACTCATTTGATCTCATCTGGACATTTGATTTGCAAATAGTGCCCAATTGAAGATTGGATGTTTTTCACTGCCTTGGCTTACGAAATGTATAAAATGTACATTACCTTTATTTTATAAACTTTTTCATTTGTAAATAATAAACTTTTATTTGTAAATATTAGTTTTATTTTGTTTTATTTTAATTTTTAATCAATTTGATTAATAATGAAAATAGCCCCCGAGACCAATAGTTATTGTAAAGTGGCTATAGGCCATAGCCCATTATCATAAAGCAATGGAGATATTTTATTAACTCTTGTTAAATATATATCATATATCGGAGGAATTCTCGAGAACCCCCAATATCCAAAAGTCTCGAACCTCATACAAAGTGGTTGCAATTCATTTATAAATTATAAACTATAAGTATTCTGAAGGACCCACCCGCCACATCATTACTTATGCTCCCGAGTATCAACGATTGGAGTTTTTTCAACTAAATAAGATTTTGAAAACTCTGATACAATAATCCCTCCAATCGCCAAAATTCCAACATCTTTGACCTCTGATTTATCACTTCTTCGATACAACATTCTCTCTGATCATCGATCTCTGATATCCCAATGCACATCCCCCTCCGACTTCCGATATCTGCCAAGCTCTAATAAGTCGGACCTGATATGGTATTAATTCTAGTCTAATCAGAGTATCACATCCACATGTATATCAAAACTTTTAAATGGTAACAACTTTAAAATTGTCGATATCAAATCTTCGATACAAGGCTATGAAATAATGGACCTGACAAAGTTATTAAAGGGAGTTGAATATGATATCGCATCGTCTCAATATCACAACCTTCCAATATCGAAGTTTTTTTTTGTGCACACTATTCAAAGTTCTAATGGACTTACTTCTAATACCACTCAACTCTTGCCATTTGTCACTTCCAGGGACTGCTGTCATATTAATTGAAAAATCTACTTGATTTTTCTATTGGTTTTGGGCACAATTGGAATTTGTTTACAAATTTTGTTTTGCGCCATGGCTAATTTTGTTTTCTGTTATAACAGAGATTTTTCATCAAGGCCAGTATTGAAACAGATCCAATCTATCACCAACAAAATTCCTCCAGATGGTAGAGGGATATTGTAATAGAAGAAAGTTGTTGTATGAGTGGTTCCTCACATGTAATTTCACTTATCGGTTCGAAACAAGCGGGAGACAAGCGGGATCATCTTTATCTACGCAAACCAAACTATGAAATTTGTTCCATTGTGGCCATCTACATTTGGCTAGAACCCCAACCGAAGGAATCATTTTGTTTCAGTTGTTTAGAAATAAAGAGAGATTGTTAGTATTTCCACTATGTATAAATACCCATCTCTGATTATAAGAAGGGGGATTTGAATCCGAGAACTCTGATTATAAGAAGGGGGATTTGAATCCGAGAAAAAAGAGGCAGAGTTTGCTTAACATGATCACTGGGTTGATAAAACATAGTAAATATCGTACTGGTTTAGGGGCGATACTGCCAACTAATAAATTTATTATTTTGAAATATGTAGATATGGAAGCTTCTTGCTTTTGTGGCGCTCGATAACCATGTCCGACTCTCCTTGAAGTTTTCCTTGCACTTGCAGATTAAGTAACAGCTCTTCCATTGTCCATTTTGTAAGAAAATTTGTTTTTTCCATGCCGCGGAATACCATTTCCTGTATTGGTATTTTCGCAAGTGTTGTGCTAACCAAGCAATTTTGATCTAGTATGCTTACGTGGAAAACGAAGAATCTAGGAACAGTGTTGTGAGGTAAAACCTCACAATAAAATGCCTTCGGCATAATTAAGTGTGAAAACCACTTCTCAATTATAGATTTGGAATTGTATTTTGGATTAGTAAAAAATAAGTAATTAGTTTTTATTTTTTAATTGAAATATAATATAAAATTTCAATAAAACATGGTATAATGTTATCCATAAACGTATTTGAAGATATGAGAGAAAGGAAATGATATTTACATCTATCAACTACAATAACCGAAGCTTTGATTAAATTAGCAAAACAATCCACTTGATCATATACATGAAATAGAAAAGTTAACAAAACTAATGAAGAGTAAGATGTATCTCTTAATTATCAAAGTGGAAAGGAACAACATGCATATATAGTTTAGAAAAAAATAATTTAGGGGTCTTATTTGAACTGTATATTTCCTTTTCTCATATACATATAATTTTAATCACCATTTATTCAAAGGTATTGTTAGCTCGGATGAAGGGTCCTCTATGTGCATGAACATAGGGATTTAATCCTTTTGGCATTGGAAATTCTAAATTTTTTTTGAGTTTTTCTTGATTTCTTTCCATATTAGTTCATATATCTTTCATTGGAAATTCTAATTTTCTTTTGATTTTTTTCTAATTTTTTCCTATATTGCTCCATATATCTTGAGAGTCATGGAAAGTCAAATCTTAGTTTTAAGGGTGATAGTTAGTTATGATAAAAGTCTTGAAATCTTTAGGATTGTAAGGATGAATGTAATGCATTGATATAAAGTAGTTTTCATGTTGTGGGTGGCGGATAGTCATGGTTTTTGAATTAATGGAAATGTGTTTTGATTTCTCTTATGAAATATCAAATATAAGGATTTTTCACATGCTTTAAGTGTCAGTTCTACTTAAAAACACATGCAATTATGTATCATGGTGTTCATTTCTTCTATAGGTGCAAATGTGTAGTAGTAATACAATCCTTTCTTTTGTGAATTTAGCCTTTGCAAATAATATAGTTTAAATTTGTCGATACTACCATCAAAATTGAACTTAGACATAAAACAATAATTTTGAATTGATAAGAACTTTTTTTGTGGAGTAAATTTGTATTGCCTTCAAAACATGAGATTACATAGTGAGGTAGTATTTTTAAATTGGTATGTCACTAAGAAGACAAGACCTTATCCACAAGTGTACTCTTCTAAGAGATATTGAAGACAAAAAGTTTTCAAAGAGTTCAAAATCAAACATGTGTATACTAATGTTTGGCCTTTCAAGGCCATGAGACCAAATGAAGCTATCTGAAAACTGGAAAACTAGAGACATAAAAGAAAGCGGAACTAGGAGATAGGATCTGAGACTATAGGTGTGACCTCAATTTCCTCCTAATTTCTACACATATATCAATTAGTATTGGGGGGAATGCCAATGTGCTTCTCTATTCCCAATTCACAAATGTTGAGGGGAGCGAGCAAATTAAATCCAGAGAAAGGAGAGTTGGGCTTGTTTAACGAAGAGTACCATCATTCACAACAGAACTATGCAATAGTTATGATAGGTCGACTGCACGCAATGGTTTCGAATTGACACCGAATTTTTTTATGGACAATTTCAAGATACCAACTGATAGTAAGATTGGAAAAAGTTGTGACTATGCATTAGGACTTGCTAGCCGTGCAACTATCTTTTCTATCTCTAGTACCTAACAATTTGAAGATAGTATTTCGATTCAAGTTTGGAAAAATAGGGGCACTAGGTGGGAGAAATTCACCCTTGGCCTACCATTTCCTATGATGAAAAGTAGCGCCCAAGCCCCTAAGAAGTGTTTGATAGACTTGAAACAAGATGCAAAAGACTAGAGGTCGAGAAATTGTATTGAATTTCCATTATAGGGGTAATATTTTTCATTTCTTTGGCATCTGTCGACTTATCTCTCACAAGAGGGAGGAGTGGGCTAATGCCTCGGGTGGTTTCAGGCTGAGCAAGATGGATTAGACAAGGGTGAGGTTGGCAAGAACACATTTGGTAATACATGGCCCAAGGAGTAGGTGTATCGGGATTCAATGAGAGTTGTATGACAACTAGGGGGTCAAGCTACCATATCCCTTGGTCAAATGGGCAATTGGGACGGTGGCAGCCTGCATCCCACTGTCTAGCTTTTCTAACACTCCATTTGGAATTATAGGAAATTTATTTGTAGGCAATTTAGCTAATTCCAATGTCATTTTTAATAATAAAACCATATTCTTTATGAATAATAATGATCCATTCCTTACAATTCTCAATATTTTTATAATTTTAGAGACTTATCAACATTCATATATTAAAATGTGAAAAAAAAAAAGTCTCTATACTTAATTGCGGTTGATATTTCTTTTTTAAACATTTTCCATACCTTATTACTTAAATTCTATCTTAATTTGTCTTTCTTTTATAAATATTTTCAATGCTTCATTACTTAAATTCTATCTTAATATGTCTTCTTAATATTCTTAGGGTTGTATTACCTAAATTCACAGGATTTATTTTAAATATTTTAAGAAGTATAAATGTAAAAAAATTATAATAATATTACATGAGTTTCTCATTGACTTGAATAATCATGGTGAACATTAAATATAAGAAAAATGATAAAAACCAAATAAAAACAATATTAAAAAATATGTATAAATACTCAATTATATAGGGGACCACTTATAAAAGCTTTAGTTTAATGTTGTTTATTGGGGTTAATGGATTTATTTAGCGAGTTGTATTCAGAGAAGTTGAAATAATTTAACCATTTTTATTTTGGGAAATTAATTCATTTATCAAATAAATTTAATAAAAAAAAATAATTTTAATATTTAAAAATAATATATAAATATAATATAATATATTTAAAATTAATTATAATTATAAATTTAATTCAAAAAAACAAGTTATGTTTATTAATATTTTATCCTATCTCCTCTCTATGCTTCAAAATAATAATAAAAAATATAATATTTATATTTTATTAATTATTGAAATATAATAATGCCTATACTATATATATTAATACTATTAATAAATATAAATAGAATATTTACATAGGTAGACCAATAATATAAACAACATAAGTTACCATTGCTCTATATAAAGTTCAAGTTGTTGAATTGCAAGTTTGCTATAAAGAAATAGACATCTTCATTGGTCGACATTTAGAGTCAAATCAGGAACCATTTTCAAGAATTTTTTTGTGTCACAAATGAATCCTGGTTTGGAGCTGAAACTTCTACGAATAAAAATATCTACCATGTTACCACAGGAATCTAAAATTCGTTATAATAGTCATTATGAAAACACAAGCATCCAAAAAAACAAAACACATAGAGTACATTCCCTTGAGAGAAGTTGCATCTGAATGTCTTTTGTAATGTAAATATACATTTCATATTACACATGATGTGCTTCTCCTTCCTCAGAGAAGAAATTTATTTATAAAGAATTTGTGGAAACCTTGAATATTTTCTTTTTCTTAAGTTCTTCTATCTAATATTGGAGTTGGGGTTGGGGTTGGTTTTAGTGTGTTTGAATTTAGTTTAGGTTTTTTTAATTATAAATTTGAATTTAGTTTATATTTTTTAAGTATTAATTTTGATGGACTTAGTATGATGCAGGAGCATCTAGACTTAGCTAACAATGTGATTGTGTGGTCACATGTTGTAGCTAACAAAGGGTTGGAGGAAAAATTGATTATTAATTTTCTTATTAATTGTTAATTGTGTAGTAGTTAGTTTGTTGTCGAATTCTGGATAAAATAGGAAGAAATGGCAAGTTGATCCTCCCTACAAGGAGATCAAGACAAGTAGATTAGATCATTAAGTTAGGATAGGATTTGGTTTCTAAAAAAAATAGTAGACTCGTTCATTTGTGGAAGGAGGTTGTTAGTTAGTGATATTGTTTTCTAGTTGTAATCTTGAGTGAGGAGAGATAGGGAGACAAAGAGGGAGGGTGAAAAAATCAATCCATCAAGGGCTAGATGGGATAATACCCTATTTCATGAATAAAACTCTGTTTTTTATTGGGTATCGAAGGGGCTTTCTGTTGATTTTGATCATGGAGTAGTTTTGATGGGCTGTTGATGATAGTCAAACATTGTGACACAATGAAACTTTCGTGTAGAACTTCTCACTGTAGATCACCTGATAATACAATATACTAAAGCAAATTACTTGATGTACTTCTACAAACAAACTTGTGGAAGCTTAATTGATTTGAGCAAGATCAAATAGAACACATATAATAGAGAATGAGAAATCAATAACACATGAACACAGAAGAATACTCTGGGGAAAGCCTCAACCAAAAACCCCAATCTCTATATTATCATACAAGTGGAAATATCTCCGGATTACACAAAACTTTAGCTCACAAGCTATCCAGCTCTCAGTACAATCCCTCAATGCTGCTCATAGACTGAATAGACACAACACATGCCTTCCTTCAGTCCTCCAAGCCTCCTATTTCCTTGTGCAGTTTCTCCTGGGTCCTCTGGCTGCCACCTGTGTGAATTCACCTCTCACACAACTCACCAAACTCAGAAATAACTGCTCAATCCTCAAGGAATGAATTCCTTCTGCATGTAAGAGATATCCTCAATGGAATGTTCCTGCAACTGATAGTACATTGTCCCATCCTCTGATCTCAACTGGATCTCTAACTGAACTGACATGCATGAGTTATTTATGAGAGAATATTTAGTTATCTAAAGTACACTAGTTACATGCATGCATGCATTAATTAACTAAACTCACAATCATTTCCACAAATTGTTGGAACTAATCTAACTGGACTTAACTCAATTAACTGAGCTAACTAATTACAACTCACAGTACAACTCATCCTGATCTCCTTAATTAAGGGATAACTTCCTCAATCAAAGGGAAAATTGTTGCATGTCTTCACATA
>APFE031059499.1:0-25754 GCA_000404065.3 Pinus taeda | reverse complement strand
TCTGTAAAAAGCAAAGAAAGCAGTTATCTAAAGTATATCCGCTTATCTGTAACAAAGCAAAGAAAGCGGAAGAGGTAGAAAGAAATTTAGTTTGTGATATGTTTTCTGGGAAGAGTCTCCATTTGGGTGTCTGGCTCTTGTGTTTTTTAGGTAAAATTTAATGTTCAAAATTTGTATGTTGATAGGAGGATGACAATGGATTTCTGTTGGATGCAATTTTGATGAATTCTCTTTCTGTCGATGAGCACAGTGGATTTCGTCTGGAACTGTTCCAGAAGATCCTCTGCTATTTCTTGATTCGGTTATTGATTTAGATATACCCTCTGTCCCTTTCTATATATCGAAGTAAATTCATTTATGATTTAGACCCTCTGTCCCTTTGTATGTATATATGGAAATAATTTCATTTATGATTTGATGCACAGGAACCACCAACCAGCAAGGGGAGATTTGTTATATTACAATGCGCTCTTGTTACTGATGCTACGCAAACCCTCCTTCACCTTGTGCTATTTTCTTGAATGATTTGATGCACAGGAACCACCAACCAGCAAGGGGAGATTTGTTATATTACAATGCGCTCTTGTTGCTGATGCTACGCAAACCCTCCTCACCTTGTGCTATTTTCTTTGACTATTCCAAATTGGTTTCTGGTAATCTGTTTATTTCCTTTGTCTATGTTTTAATGTAATTTGTTGTTGTCATAAAGTCTCTATTTCATTTTCTTTAACTAGTTTAACCTCGCTCGCCTTAGTTTAGTTGATTTTGATAATTAGTTTATCATGTTCGATCTAGGTTTCATTTCTATCTTGGCTTTCAAATTTGTGTTGGTTGGTTGCAAGAAAAATGACCCGCAAAATTTTGAGGGTTTCCCTTAGGTTCGGCTTCCAGAACAAGTATAAACTCATTTTTCCATATTAGTGTAAAATCCATTGAGTTATTGAGACGAATTTCATCCAAACTAAAGACTATCCTTCATTGGCATTTTCGATAGATTTCAAGGAAACTGCACTAGCTGTATGGTGGCCCAGCATGTAAAATAGTGGCAATGTTTGGACCTCATCTCATCTCGTCTTCGGAGGAGATAAACTTCCATCTTCATTTAAATCGTCCAGTTTCCAGTGAAGCCCGTAGGAGATCGAATCCTTCCTCCAGCTGTGCAACCCAGATTTTCGCGATTTGACTGTATAGAAAACAAATCCCCTACGAACTAAGAGATTGTTCCATCGTTTTTATTTCTATTTCTATATCTATTTCTATTTCAAGTTCAACGAAATCTAATATCACCCAAATCTGAAGGGTAGGCAAATTGAAAGCAATCCATCAATGCCACAAAATCTGTACTACCTAACCAAATAATGGGTCTGAAATTCATCCTTTTTCAAATCACATTTGAGCCCATTTGTTGGATTTTAGTGTTAGATTTCCTTCCCGTGTCATCCCTTTCCAGTTGATTATCTATGAATCTATTCGGAAAGACGTCGATGAAATATATAGTTTCAATTTTTACAAATAACTTAGCGCCAACTCTGTATGACACAACCCATCATTTTATATGAAAGAATGGCGTGGTTGTCAAGTTATCCTATTTGAATTTTTCTTGCATTCAACGACCTATGAACCCTAGCCAACGATATAAACACAGAGCTGAATAGCTACAATTAGTTATCCGTCATTGTCAAGTTATCCGGTTTGAATTTTTCTGCATGCAAGTACCTATGAACCCCATCCAATTAAAAGCAATCCATCCATGCCACAAAATCTGTACTACCTAACCAAACAAATAATGGGTCTATTCATCCTTTTTCAAATCGCATTTGGGCACATTTGTTTTATCTATAATTGTGAGATTTCCTTCCCGAGCAATCCCTTTCAAGTTGACTATCTATGAATCTATTCGGAAAGACGTCGATGAACTATCCCATTAATTTTTATTGCATTCAAGGACCTATGAACTTCTTGTTTACGGAACATATCAAACCCTGCCTCTTCTTCTAGCCTTGATTTTAAAGGTTGAATACATACATACCGACGTACGTACTGCCGTTTTTGTAACCTTGTGTTTCCGCCACCCTAACCCGATTTGGGCCAACGATGTGTGAGATTATAATACTATGATTATTATTATTATAGCGGACGTTTTCTGAAGTATTGTTGTGTTTGTGGTATACTTATGTGTTTGTGGTATACTTATATTTAGGGGTTTCTAGAATCTATGTTTATGATCACGGTGATTGTTATTTATTTTATATTTTTAAAGATTTTATATAATTAATTTATTGATTTTAAATAGTCTTGGCCATTAAGAATAAACATTGACTTTCGTGCGATCTCTTTCAACCGGGTTTCATACTATTTATATAAATCTTACACATTTTTATTAATTAAATTGTTGTTTTAATAATTACTTATTTATATTGTAATTTTTCTTACTTATTATTTCTTACATTATCATTTATATATTGATATTTGAATTATCATGGTAAAGAATGTATCAATAAGTATTATAAATGAAGAGAATGAAATGATATGCAATATTTGTTTGATTATTTTTAGTTTTCTTAGGAAGAGGAGGAGGAAATAATCACTCACTAAGTATTCTAAATAAAGAGAATGAAATGATATGAAATTTTAATCTTTTTTGTTTTTTCTTAAGTTTTCACAGGAGGTGGAGGAGGCAAAGGAAGAGGTAGAGGAAGACGAGGTGGAGGAGAAAGTGGTGGTGGATGAGGAGGAGGAGCAGCATGAGGTGGTTGTGGTGGACCCGGAGGCGGAGGAGGAGTAGGAGGAGGAAGCGAAGGCTGTGGAGGAGGAGGTGGAAGTGGATGTAGAGGAGGTGGTGGTGGACGAGGAGGAGGAGGAAGTGGAGGTGGAAGAGGTGGTGGAGGAAGTGGTGGAGACAGAGGCGGAGGAGGAGGAGGAGAAGGAGGAGGTGGTGGTGGTTGTGGTGATGGTGGTAGAGGAGGTTGAGTTTGGGTAGCACGATGAGGAGGGGGAGGAGCATGAGGAGGAGGTGGAGGTGGATGAGGAGGAGAAGGTGGAGGGTGGGGAAGGTGGCGGTGGAGGTGGAGGAGGAAGGGGATGGAGGGTGTGGCAGTGGAGGTGGAGGTGGAGGTGGAGGAGGTGGTGGTCTAGGAGGAGGTGGATGTGGTGGAGGAGGAGGTAGAGGAGGACGTGGCGATGGTGGTAGAGGAGGAGGTGGTGGAGCTAGGGGAGTAGGATGAGGAGGAGGAAGAGGTGGTTGAGATGCAGGTCGAGGTGGAGGAGGAGGAAGTGCAGGTGGAGGAGGTGATGTTGGAGATGGCGGAGGTGGAGGAGGCAGAAGTGGTAGAGGAGGTGGAGGTGGAGGAAGAGGAGATGCTGGAGAAGGATGTGGAGGAGGAGAAAGGGGAGGATGAGAAGGAATCGATGGAGGAGGTCGAGGTGGAGGTGGTGGAGGAGGTCGAGGTTGTGGAGGAGGAAGAGGTGGTTGAGGCGCAGGTGGAGGTGGATGAAGTGATGGTGGAGGTGGCATAGGTGGAGGCGGAGGTGGTAGAGATGGTGGAGATGTTGGAGGAGGATGTTGAGGAGGAGAAGGGGGAGGATGAGGAGGAATAGGAGGAGGAGGAGGTTGTTGATGAGGAGGAGGTGTTAAAGGTGGAAATGGTTGGGGAGGATGTGGAAGTGGGGTTGGAGGTGGAGGTGGATGTGGAGGTAGAGGTAGAGGAGGTAGAGGCAAAGGCGGAGGTGGAGGAGGTGGTGGAGCAGAAGGAGGAGGTGGTGGGCAGGGTGGAGGTAGTGGTGGATAGAGTGGAGGTCAAGGTTGGAGGTGGCAGAGAAGGTGGAGGTGGATGTGGTTAAGGAGGAGGAGGAGGAGGTGGTGGAGGTTGAGGTGCAGGTGGTGGAGGAGGAAGGTGGTGGAGATGGAGGTGGAGGTGGAGATGGAGATGTAGGTGGAGGTGGAGGTGGAGTAGGAGGAGGTTGTGGAGGTTGAGGTTGTCGAGGAGGACGTGGAGGTTAAGGAAGAGGATGTGGAGGTGGAGGTGGAGGTTGAGGTGGAGGACGAAGAGGAGGTGTAGGTGGAGGAAGAGGAGGAGATAGAAGCGAGGCAGAGGTGGTGGAGGAGTTGGAGGTAAAGGAAGACTAGGTGGTGGAGGATGAGGAGGAAGTGAAGGAGGAGGAGGTGGTGGTCGAGGAGGTGGAGGTGGAGGTGGAGGTGGAGGAGGAGGAGGACGAGTAGGAGGAGGCATAGGCGAAGGTGGTGGAGGAGGTGGAGGTCTTGGTGGAGGAACGGGAGGTGGTGGAAGAGTAGGTGATAGAGGAGGATGTGGAGGAGGAGGAGCTGGTCAAGGAGGTGGAGGTAGAGGAGTAGGAGGAGGAGGAGTTGGAGGTTGAGGTGGTGGATTTGGAGGAGGGGGTGGAGGTTGAGGTGGAGGCGGAGATGGTGGTGGAGAAGGAGGTGTTGGAGGTGGTGGTGGTGGCGTTGGAGGTGGAGATGGAGGTGGAGGTGGAGGTGGAGGTGGAGGAGTAGGAGTAGGAGGAAATGCTTCATTTGAGTCAACTAGTTGCTAGATCAAGGAAATGCTCATTCTCATTATCATATCAGAAAATTACATAGCAATGTCTTCCGTAAGTCTCAAACTCAAAAATGCCTAGTGCTTTTACATCAAAAGTCTGAATCCTAATGAGGCTCTATGCCTCTTTATTTATACAATTGAAGTCTCAACCAACTTCCTTAAAGATAGGGAGTCTCTGCTCCCAAAATCAATATGAATTGGTTCTTTCACTATCACTGGCTTGGCTACCTTTTGATCTTTATGACTCGGCCATTTGCAACCCCGAGCTAGTGTGATTTGATGGAGGAATATTCAAATGAGTGAGGATTAAATGAGGAGGATCTATGCCCTACAATATCTCCTCCTTGTCTAATTCGAATTTTTGCCCTTAATTAGCCAAAATTACCATGATTTTCTCTCAAAAACATTAGTCGACTAGACATAAATCTCATTTTTACTCATCTCATTAAGCAAAATATAATTAAAATGTGTACAAAATTATGAGAAGAGTTTATTTAAATAAGCTTGGAGGTGTATGAAGGTCCATAAAGTTACCTAATGATGAGGCTCATCACCACCTAATAGATGATGATGGTCATCCTTAATATTACAAGATAGGGCTTGTACATCACATTCGAGTGCCAACACTTGAGCAAGTTAATTCCACATAAGCACTTTTCTTCTTCTAAGGGTGATGTAGGGCACTTTTTGTCATGAATATACGTTTCATGACTTGTACGTGATAATATGGAGCACTCATTAGCCCTTACCTCACATCTTGATGCCTTTTTGAGTTCATTTGAAAATTTTACTAAATATATGTGTGCATTTAGTGTAATTAAAATGAAAAAATACTATTGACTTTGTTATAATTATTTGTTTTATTTAAACTATTTAAATAAATTTTTAAAAAAAGTTTCAATTAAATAAAATTTTATGTTTAAAAGGTATAAAATTATAATAAAATCCCAAAAATATAAATAAAATATAGAAACAAATATGGTATATGTTTAAAATAAATAAGGAAAAACAATATGATGACATGCTCATAAATTCATTGATTGTTGAAAAATATATATTAATAATTATAGAATTAAATGCGTAAAAAAAGGACTTAGGAATTTAGAGATGGAATTAATAGACTATGATGGATTTAAATGTAAAACAATAAAAATACCTAAAATATTAGATATGATATTAAAACAGTTCTTTCTTGTTTCATAAATTTAGTTTAAAAAAGAAAATTATATTCATGTTATATAAATTTAATAATTTAAAATTTGATTTTTTTTTGGTTTGTGATTAAATTTTGAATAAGATAAGGTTAAAAATGATAAAAAAATTATTATTCAATTGAGAAGTAAATGTGAATCTATATGCAGCATATAATAAATTATTATATTGAAGAAGAATAATATACACAATCAATAAGGTATAAATAAATTCCAAATTTATATGGAGAGTATAATCACTTATTCAATTGACATGTTACTATCATGGACATCTAAATGATATTATTATAAATCACTTGGAAAACTATGGGTGAGACAGTATTTTCCTGAGGAATGGACCAAGACATGGAATATAATAATTCTTTTCTCATAAATGTTATAATAGATTAATATATTATATGTGTTGTGGAATAATCATATATGACTACTTATATGATGTGAATTGGAACATTTTCGTAAGTTATTTAAAGTAACAAAAAGTGATACCACAAGACAAAAATTAGCAGCCATAAAATTCATATAAAATACTAAGCAACATTAAGGGTAAAAAAAGTCGAATAAAGTATTGTAAAATGTGACAAAATAAAGTACTATAGAGTGTCGTAAATGATATTCAAATACAATTTATCATTATTTAATCACTAAAGGCTCCAACTATTTATACTTTTATCAAAACATCCGAAATGTAACTCCAACAAGGAGCAACATAAGATTTTGAATGGAAATATATGATTAAATGACATGTGAAATAGATGAATCTAACCACCTTTTTAAAGCTATGGTTATAAGCTAGTCTGGAAATTTACCCTTCATATTTTTTCGATCAAATAGATTCTATTAGTTCTTTGAAATAAAACAACAACTTTTTTGAGGTATGCTTCTCCCCGACCTCATTCAACTAAATTTATTAACTAGGAGAAAGCTAAAAAAGGTGATACTAAAGTGCCAAAATTTACATTGTGTCCATAAAACAAATGCACAAAGCATCCAAAACACACATATAACACATATGAAAAGACATTCCATCAAAGTTTATGATGGGGTTCCAGTTCCTATCGAGAATTAAAAATGTTTGAGGGTCCAGGGGTCCCATAAACATGAATCTCTAGGTGGTTAATTTGACCCTCAATATGATGTAGTCACATATTGGTCAATATTAGTCTTGTCCAGAATTATCTATTTATTATGTTTTTAGTCAATCATGAATGTTATCACCTCATTTGAGTCATAATCTCTTTGTTTCGTGAGCTCCACCAGTAGTGTAGGAAGACTCTGCAATTACCTATATAAACATTATAAATATGGTGATGCTTCCACATGGCTAGGTGATGAAACATGTTCATGGGCCAATTCACCCTCATAAATAGCCTCAACACCCCCATCACCCTCCAGTTCTCCTACTCACCTACGATGGCCAACGAGGACTTTGTGAGGTCACCCACCTCACATGACATGCCCCCTTCATCTAAGAATTCCAATATATAGTCCAAAACACAAAGAACAATTTAATTCAACCACTAAAATATTATAGCTTGGTAATCAAATCCCGCTTCAAAGCTCAACAAGGTAAATGTTGTAAGGAATTACATATTCTTCCACAATTATCACTAAAGAATCACCTCCATGATTACAATATTTCCTCTTGAGTAGAGTACCCCAAGAAACCAAGGAAAAAGGCAGTGAGCCCGAGACCTGAAACTACATCTCTCAACCCCAAGAAAATTTGGTGATAGATATGTGCAACAAATACCACCAAAGATGAATCATGACAGGGACCATGAAAAATTCTTGAAAGCATAAAGATGAGGAAACCCAAAAGGAACAGATGACCACCACATCAAAAATTCCATTTACAAAGGAACTCTTAGGGCCTAGAGGCAGAGCCATATTTCTTACTAAACAAGGAAGATAATAAAACCACCCTAATTTAACTCCTACATCAAGAAAATTTAGTAGTTCTCTTGTGTGCACCATGTCCCACCATCCAAAGGATAGTTCACCATCGTTCAACTCAATGAGGTGAAGAACCATGCAAGTTAGGACACCATAGTGACCAAAGCACAAGCCCCTCTAGCTTGTATTATCCTTTCACTCTAAAGAAACCACTCGAATCAGCATGTATAGGTTAGTGGTCTATGCATAGTTAACATTCCCCTACCACATTCCCAAACTCTCGTATCTAGAAAAATCAGCTTCTAAAAAAAATAATTATTCAGGCAATAATCTCATTTACATGTCTCTAGAATCTTTTGGTGTCCTAGCAAACTTGTCTATGGCCCTGCCCCCATTGATTCCACCATGTTTGGCCACACTCCAGGCTAAACTTTAACCTTCATGTTATCATTAATTTATACTTAATAAATAAATAAATTAAATATATATATATTATTATATATTATATATATATATAATATATATATAATTTAATTAATCACACATGTTAATTTTTTTCATTTAAGTTTATTAACTTACCAAAATGTTTGAAATAATTACCTCCAAACTAAATGAAAAAAGAACTGGATATCTCTTTCATTTTTAGCCACATAGCACCAAATTGTTTTAATCATAATATTTTTTTTCATTCACCAATATAATATATAGATAGTTGAAATTTGGATATCTATCTATACTACTAAAACATAGACACATAGAAACACACGTTCGTGCCATATGTCAACTCCATGATAAATAAGGAAAAAATTACAGATCTCCTACATTTTGACATAGACAACGTTAAAAGTTTTGAATCATTCGTTATAATTTTTTCAATTCTTTTATATACAAAATACATACTTGCCAATATCCCCTTTTTGTTAATGTATTTTAAATTCTACTTCATATAGATTGAGATAATTATACATCTCCATGTTGTCATTGAATTAGAAAGCATAAATTAATTAAATGAGAAATATCCTTCACTTTATTTATTTATTATTTAGACTAAATTTCTTCTTGCCATCAATATTTTCGAAATGTTTGGTATGAAATTTCATTAAGTATTAAAGAAATTTAACATCTCCTTGATATTACTGAGTGGAAAAAAATAATTAACAAAGGAAAAAATATATTAAATTCAATCTTTTTCTCTTTATATATGTTATGTTGGTATAAAATTCCGCCTAATTTGGGTGGAAATTTATGGTTTTCTTGTAATGCATTTATCATCACCATGCATTCACACAGAAATTGGTTCTCATCCAACTTTAATATGTCCAGTCAGTATGCTAATCCATCAATTTTCATGATGTCTAATCCACTGCTCCATATCCTCTGTAAAATCTCCTTGTACTTAACATTAATGCTTCATTCACTTACTTGGCGATGGAAAACATTATGTCTGTCTAAATATTTCTTATTTCTTTTGTCACCCAACTCATTCCTGATTCATCACTCAGCCTATCATACTCTTATTTCCTTCCAAAAGAAAAGCTACAATTCCCTTAGTGATTCTAAATTCCTCCTCCTCATTCTCCCACCTACTACTATGGTTTGAATTGTCGATGTGTGAACAATGGAGGTGATGGATGTGGTCGCGATGATCATTCCCATGCTGTAGATTTTGATTAAAAAATCTAATGTCTTCATTCCAAATATTCATGAAAGCGTACCACATAATGTGTCCTCCTTGGAAGTTGATGAATTAAGGAACCTAGGTGGTTGGCATTGGGCCCTAAAAGTTTACTAGCCAAATAGTTATAGAAGCAACAACAAGCCAATGAAGCTTCCATAAGGAAGGTTGTTAATTCTAAGAATTAATAGTCTCCATGAATCTCTACGGGGCCTTATCCACTCCTTCAACATCTCCTTCTCTCCTATCTCACTCTACCATTCCTACACTAGCTCCCAAGATTCTATAAACTCCCTTTCAATCTCACCCGCTTCCCTTGGGCCCTTCCCCTTCGATCATTATTGATTATATGCATCTGAAATGTCAAGTGAGTGGAGCAGCTAATAAGGTACAACCATAGCAAGCTTTGAGTTCTTATGGTTGTCCTACCATTGAGGAGGAGACAAAATATGAACTAGCACAATTCTGGCCTGATAGCACACTTGGTGGCTCAACAACTTCTAAAGGAGAGAAAAATGTTTGAAGCATCTTTTTGAATGGCTTGTATTCTCAGCCCTAAGGAAAATTCTCACCTGCTTTTTTGTATTATGATCACTGATTATGTATGCTACTAACTTTGGATTTGTCGTGAATATATATTTCTTTAACCCTAGATTTCGAGCAATGACCTATCGATCTCCCATGGTGGGAAGATGGTCTGAAACCTAGATCCACCAGAAGAACTAACATTATTATGGTTGTGTAAATTTTGTACATCATTTTTTCTAATATGAAGTTCTTTACATTTTTACAAAATATATATATTTTTTCTAATATGAAGTTCTTTACATTTTTACAATATATATATATATATATAATTATTTTATTTAAGGTTCAGATTGAAATATTTTATATATTATCAACATCAAAATATTATTTTGAAATATGTATAGAGTAGATATTGAAATATACTAGTTGGAATGAATATTCAAATTCTAATTGGGTGCATCATCCTATCATGGAACATGATGTGTTACCTAAAGAAAATGTATTGATTATCTCTCTAATCATACCCATTGATATTCTTTGTAAACTCGGGATCATAGAAAACATCATGATTGTAGTGAATTTCACTCCAAATGATATTTATACCTATATTACTCTTTTCATATAATTCTAATATGTATTCACTTCTACATATGAAGAGTTATGTATCATTGATAGCCATATGCATGAAAGAAATAATCTACTCAAGAAAGGACTTCACCCAATAAACCCTCACAAAGTTGATATCCTTAAGGAAGGTGTTGAAAAATTACTTAAATCTTAGTTCATATGTCTATTTTCCTTAATTTAATAGGATTCCAACATCATTCTTGTCACAATAATTAATTCTTTCATAAAGTAGCCTGATCCTTCTATAGAAAATCATTCCCCACTAAACAAACTCAAATTGTATATAAATACATTCATTTTTTTTAGGTAAGCTTTGACTTTCCATAAATAAACACAGTTGTTTCTATAACAGAACGTATCCACAAATAAAATTACTTGCTAGGGAAATTTAACCTCTCCACAAATAAAGTCAAACACTATAACAAACTTTGTCTTTCCACAAAATAAGGATCTGACATCCTCCAAATATGAAACTTGAACTTCAATGTAGTACTACTCAAAAATATGAATGATACCTCCCATTAACCATATTGAGTGGTTGGCTTTAGCACTAAATAAGAATCCTTAATGAGGTTCTCATCCTGACAGCTAATCTGTTATAGCTCTCAAATGAAGTATGAAATATAATAACTAATATAGGTTCAAAAATGAGCTACGATTCTCCTTTTCTAACTTGTATCATCACAATATGATGATTCAATAGCACGGGTCATAAAAATACCATGAATGTCCCATTTTTATCTCTTTCCTACTCAATAATATAAATGGATTTCAATTTCAATTTTTTATTTTTCCCATAATCACTTAATAACACCATTTAATTTAATTATTCATTCTCACTTCTAAATGTTTATGTATTCACTTGAATTATAGCCAAACAATTTAATTAATTGATCCCTATTTTACTTCTATATCCTATGGGAATCAAATAGGGCACTCAGTTAGTGGCCATTCAAAGAAAGGGAAATTACATTGTCAACCCTCTCAAGGTTGACCAAATCATTAATATGGTTCATTCATATACTCTTACTAAGCTTTACAATTTTCAAGAGAAAGAGAACTTTTTATATCAATTAACTTCCAACTATGTTGAGGTAAGAAAAGGTTTCATGCACCTTCTCAAAAAGGCACTATTGTGGTGGCTACAATTGAACGACACTACTAAGAAGGCCCAGATTAAAGTGGTATGCATATGGTATTCTATACATGACACATTACATTATTCGCTATATTTGAAATTCATTCTTTATGAATGTGGTAATTGGTCATGGAGATTTCAACTCTCTCATCCTCATCCTCAAGATTGGGTTGGAAAGAATTACCCTCCAGGTTTATGCCACCACAATAATGAGGAAATAAAATAATTCCACAATAAAAAAACCAAAAATAAAATGCAAGAGATGGTTGGGAAAATATTTAGCACATGGGGAAATCCCAATATGATCTCTACTTGCCTCATTATTCATCACTCAGTATTTAGAGTACATGATGCTACCCAAATAAAATGAAACCCTTGTATTTTCCCAACCCCAATGAGAAATAAAACAAAACAACTTAAGAGGTAATGAATTTAAATCTATCAAATGAAAAATCGAGCTTGTAAACTATCTAGCCATATCAAAGCATTATTATAAGGAAGTAAATGGTGTACTAGAGTAATGGAAATAGAATTCTAAGAAAAGGGGTAACTATTGCATCCATGACTAATCCCTACTTGCATATATACACTCTAGATGTTGGACCACCATTAGTTGGTAACTTGGCTACGACACCTAGCCTTGAAGTCTTTCCCAATACATTACCACATCTATAGTTGTACACATGGACTAACGTTTGGACTAGGTCCTACAACTTCCCCTTCAGGGTTAGAAACACATAATTGGGTTATCCACTGATCCAACACAAATATAAGAGAGGCAACAACAACATGCCACTTGGTCTAGTTAGATACTTGATGTTGATAATTCTGTGAAGTATTGTTTGTGTATCTGACATTATGCATGGTCCTCTATGATGTTTCTATGGTTTGAGTTACCTAATTATTGATTGATTAGAACTTTATTATAAGGATATTTTGTGGCATGCTTGACATCATTGTAATATACAATGTTATAGGTGATTTCACCACCTGCTAAGTAGTGGAGTAGAAGTTGTACTCTCCAAACTAGAGAGAGAGATTAACTTTGATGGTGAAATATTTCCTACCTAGGATAGGGAATTAGACTGATTGAGGGATTTATATAATTTTTGACACTACAACGAATCCCAAAATGCTAGACCATTGAACCTATGATTCTTAACATTGGAGATATTGATGATTTGAAGAGTGAACCTAGGATTCCCCTAGCATGGTGTTGACACTATTTGATACGAATCACTTCATCCACCTAATAGATGATGATGGTCATCCTTAATATTTCAAGATAGGGCTTGTACATCACAATGGAGTGCCAACAGTTGAGCTAGTTAATTCCAGATAAGCCCTTTTCCTCTTCTAACAGTGATGTAGGGCACTTTTTGTTCGTGATGTCTTGGCATAAAGATACCTTCGATGGCTTGTACATGATAATATGGAGCACTCATTAGCCCTTACCTCACATCTTGAGGCCATTTTGAGTTCATTTGAAAGAATAACTAAATATACGTGTGTATTTAGTGTAAATAAAATTAAAAAATACTATTGACTTCATTATAATTATTTATTTTATTTAAACTATTTAGATATATTTAAAAAATAAAAAAGTTGCAATTAAATAAATCTTTATATTTGAAGGTATAAAATTAAAATAAAAATCTATAAAACTAAAAATAAAAAAAATAAGGAAACAAAAGATAGAAAAAAGAATGGTATATGTTTAAAATAATTAAAGCAAAACAATATGATGACATGGTAATAAATTCATTGATTGTTGAAAAATATATATGAATAATTATAGAATTAAATGCCACAAAAAAGTACTTAGGAATTTAGAGATGGCATTAATAGATTATGATGGATTTAAATGTAAAACAATAAAAATAGTTAAAGTAGTAGATATGATATTAAAATAGTTTTTTGTTGTCTCATAAATTTAGTGTTAAAAGGAAAATTAAAGTCATGTTATATAAACATGTTTCTAATTCCGTAGCTCCTCCAGCAGTGTGGTAAGACTCTGCAACTACCTATACAAACATTCTAAAGATGGTGTTGATTCCACATGGCTAGGTGATGAAACATGTTCATGAGTCAATTCACCCTCATGAATATCCTCAACACCCCCATCAGCCTCCACTTCTCCTATGCGCCTGCAATGGTCAACTAGGACTTCGTGAGGTCACCCGCCTTGCACAACATGCCCACCTTCGTTTAAGAATTCCACTATATAATCTAGAACACAAAGACCAATTTAATTCAACCACCCAAATGTTGTATCTTGGTAATCAAAACACACTTCAAAACTCAACAAGATAAAAATTGTCAAAAATTACATATTCTTCCACAGTTATCACTAAAGAAGGACCCCCGTAATTACAATACTTCCTCTTGATTAGAGTATCACAAGTAAACAAGGACAGAGGTAGTAAGCCTAGGACCTCAAACTACATTTCTCAACCCTAAGAAAATTTGGCGATAGATACGTGCAACAAATACTGTTAAAGATGACTGGGACCATGACAAATTTTTGAAAGCATAAATATGATGAAACCCATAAAGAAGAGACAACCACCACATCCAAAATTCCTTTTAAAAAGGAACTACTAGGGCCTAGAGGCATAACCATATTTATTACTAAACAGGGAAGAGAATAAAACCACCCCATTTTAACTCCTGCGACAAGAAAATTTTAGTAGTTCTCTTATCCCCACCATGTCTTGCCATCCAAAGGATAGTTCACCACCCCTTTACCCACTGAGGTGCCAAGTTGTGCAGATTAGCACACCATAGAGACCAAAGCACAAGCCCCTTTAGCTTGCATTACCCTTTCACTCTAAAGAAACCACTCAAATGAGCATGCATAGGTTAGCGGTCTATGCATAGTCAACATCCCCCTGCCACCTTCCCAAACTCCAATATCTAGAAAAATCAGCTTCTGAGAAAAAAGAATTTTTCAGGAAATAATCTCATTCACATGTTTGTAGAATATTTTAGGTGTCCTATGCAACTTTTATATGGCCCCTGGCCCCATCGAATCCCCATGTTTGGCCACACTCATCAAGGTAAACATTAACCTTCATGTTATTTTAATATTATAATATATATATATATTATTATATATTATATTATAAATAAAAGTAAAGTACGTCCTTTTTCTCTTCCTCTCATTCGTCCTCTCTTCTTTCACTTTTGCATTCCTCCTCCATATTATATATATTCTTTCCATGCGTCAACTCCAAACTAAAGGAAAAAAGAACTGGATATTTCTTTCATTTTGAGTTACACACCACTAAAATGTTTTAATCATAATTTTCCTTTTCATTTACCAATTTAATATACTATCATATACATATATATATAGTTGAAACCTGGATATTTATCTATACTACTACAACATAGACACACAGACACAAACATTCGTATTGTATGTCAACTCCAAGATAAATAAGGAAAAAATTACACATCTCCATCATTCTGAGATAGGCGCCATTAAAATTTTTGAATCATTCTTTATAATTTTTTCAATTCTTTTATATAAAAAATACATACTTGCCAATCTTCCCTTTTTGTTAATGTATTTTAAATTCTAATTCATATCAAATATTGGAGGAATTATACATCTCCATGATGCCATTGAACTAGAAAGCACAAATTAATTAAATGAAAAATATCCTTCACTTTATTTATTTATTGTTTACACTGAATTTCTTGTTGCCATCAATTTTTTCTAAATGTTTAGTATGAAATTTTATTAAGTATTAAAGAAATTTAACATCCCTTTGATATTACTGAGCAGAAAAAAAAAGTTTAACAAAGGAAAAAATATTTTAAATTCAATTTTTTTCTCTTTATAAATGTTAAGTTGATATAAAATTCCCACTAATTTGGGTCGCAATTGATGGTTGTCCTGAATGCATTTATCATCACCATGCATTCACACAGAAAGTGGCTCTCATCCAACTTTAATATGCCCACTCAGTATGCTAATCCATCAATTTTCATGTTGCATAATCCACTGCTCCATATCCTCTGTGTGATCTCCTTGTACTTAAAAATAATTCCTCATTCACTTGCTTGGCGATGGAAAACATTATGTATGTTTAAATATTTATTGGCTCTTTTGTCATCCAACTTGTTCATCATTCATCACTTACCCTATCATACTGTTATTTCCTTCCAAAAGAAAAGCTTCAATTCCCTTAGTGATTCTAAATTCCTCCTCCTCATTATCCCACTTAATACTATGGTTCAAGACAGAAGATGTGTAAGCAATGGAGGCGATGGATGTAGTCGTGATCGTCATCCCCTTGCTATAGATTTTGACGAAAAAATCCAATGTCTTCATTCCAAATATTGATGATGGCATACCACACAATGTATCCTCCATGGAAGCTGATGAATTAAGGAACATAGGTGGTGGGCATTGGGCCTCAAAAGTTTACTAGCTCGACAGTTATGGAAGAAACAACAAGCCAAAGAAGCTTTTATCATTTTTTAAAGTCAGTTTTGCTTGAAATATAATAGAGATTTTATAGAATACTAAAGGTTTTAATTCATTTATATGTTCAAAGATTCATTTTAAAGTACAAGAAATCTCAATCTTACTTAAAAACTGTGATCTAATTTAAAAGAAAACAACCAAAGAAATTATAATCTAAATTAATTTATAAAATATTTTATTATATTTATAAGTAAAATAAACATAAAGTATAAAAAAGGTTATTATTAAAACATTGATATTAAAGGATTATTAAAAAGAATTATTTAAAGGTTTTTTAAACAGTGGGAAAAATTATCATATTTTATTTATTAAACTAAGATTAAAGATAGCCATCACATATTGCTATCTCTTAATGCTACTATCTCTTAATTAAAAGTTACTCATCATTATTCATGGAAAGCCACATCACCAGTGATTACATTGATGGTGCTTAGTAAGGCTTCATACTCTTTCTATAATTATCATTATTTTTTTCTTATTGTTACTAATATTTATTTAAATATTATATCTTAAATTTTAATTATTGTCCATAAAGGATTTGAGGTAACATAAAAACCCTAAAATTAATCTTATGTAATAAATACTTCTTGTGTATAAAAGAAACTAAATATAAGTAAATATTAATTCATAAAACTATAAATAATAATTCACTATTCAACATTAAATACATATTTCAAACTTTCAAGATTATCATTTATCATTTTTAAGATAAAGAAAATCATATGAAAATTTGATTTTCTTAAAAAAACAATTTAAATGTAAAAATAAATATTATGTTATTAATGTAAAATATTTATACATATTTTTAAATTTTAGCATAACTAAGATGTAAAATTAGAATGAAATGTTTTCATTTAATTATTTTTGTCAATATATAATTATTATGTCAGTGAAACATAAAATATTAAGATAAAATTATGCAAGCCTTTATCACTTAACCTTTTGTGGAGCTGTGTATGAAATGCAAACAAAATTAACGTATATGTTTTTTGTTTTAACTTTTCCATGTTTTTTTAAATATGTTTTAATTTAAAATTCTTATTTTAAAAATATATTTTAATTTATAAATTCTTACTTTACACAACCATATTAATAATAATAATTAAAAAAACAAAAACGCATATTAATAATAATAATAAAAAAAAAACTCCAGAATAGGAAGAAAGTTTACTCTTACTTAATTTTTTTTTGACTTAGAGTTAATTATTTAATTTACAATAAAAAACGAGTTGGCTGAAAAAAATTTCCATTGCAAAAGTGGGAGTGGGAGACCTCCCTAAAATAGAAATAACTATGATGCATGAGTTTGTCGGAAATGCCTGAGAAGCCTTAGTGAAAGCGTATTGTCTAAAGTATATCCGTTGATCTGTCGAAAGCCAAAGAAAGCTGAAATATCCATTGATCTGTAAAAAACAAAGAAAGAGGTTATCTAAAGTATATCCGCTTATCTGTAAAAAGGAAAGAAAGCGGAAGAGGTACAAAGAGATTTAGTTTGTGATATGTTTTCTAGGAAGAGCCTCGATTTGGGTGTCTGGTTCTTGTCTCTTTTAGGTAAAATTTAATGTCGAAAATTTCTATGGTAATAGAAGAGGATGACAATGGATCTCTGTTGGATGCAATTTTGATGAATTCTCTTTTTGTCGATGAGCACAGTAGATTTGGTCTAGAACTGTTCCAGAGGATCCTCTGCTATTTCTTGATCCTCTGCTATTTCTTGATTAGATTATTCATTTAGATATACGCTCTGTCCCTTTGTATATATCGAAGTAAATTGATTTGTGATTTAGACCCTGTGTCCCTTTGTATGTATATATCGAAGTAAATTAATTTATGATTTGATGCACAGGAACCACCAACCGCCAAGGGGAGAGTTGTTATATTACAATGCGCTCTTGTTTCTGCTGCTACGCAAACCCTCCTTCAACCTGTGCTATTTTCTTTGACTATTCCAAATTGGTTTCAGGTACTCTGTTTATTTCCTTCCTCTATGTTTTAATGTAATTTGTGGTTCTCATAAAGTCTCTATTTCATTTTCTTTAACCAATTTAACCTCCCTCGCCTTAGTTTAGTTGATTTTGATAATTAGTTTATCATGTTCGATCTAGGTTTCATTTCTATCTTGGCTTTCAAATTTGTGTTGGTTGGTTGCAAGAAAAATGACCTGCAAAATTTTGAGGGTTTCCCTTAGGTTCGACTTCCAAAACAAGTATAAACTCATTTTTCCATATTAGTGTAAAATACATTGAGTTCTCGGGACGAATTTCAACCAATCTGAAGACTATCCTTCATTGCCATTTTCGATAGATTTCAAGGAAACTGCACTAGCTGTGTGGTGGCCCAGCATGTAAAACAGTGGCAATGTTTGGACCTCATCTCATCTCATCTTTGGAGGAGATAAACTTCCATATTCATTTAAATCATCAAGTTTCTAGTGAAGCCCGCAGGAGATCGAATCCTTCCTCCAGCTGTGCAACCCAGATTTTCGCGATTTGACTGTATAGAAATCAAATTCCCTACGGACTAAGAGATTTTTCCATCATTTTTATTTATATTTCTATATCTATTTCTATTTCTGACCAGGGGATCAAGTTTAGCGAAATCTAATATCACCCAAATCTTAAGGGTAGGCAAATTGAAAGCAATCCATCAATTCCACAAAATCTGTATTACCTAACCAAATAATGGGTTTGACATTCATCCTTTTTCAAATCACATTTGAGCCCATTTGTTGGATTTTAGTGTGACATTTCCTTCCCATGTCATCCCTTTCCAGTTGACTATCTATGAATCTATTCGGAAAGACGCCGATGCACTATCCCATTACTGTTTGTTTTGGAAATATATCGTTTCAATTTTTACAAATAACTTAGCGCCAACTCTATATAAGACACAACCCATCATTTTACATGAAAGAATGGCATGGTTATCAAGTTATCCTGTTTGAATTTTTCTTGCATTCAACGACCTATGAACCCCAACCAACTAAATTTGCTTCTGAGATATAAACACAGAGCTGAATAGCTACAATTAGTTATCCATCATTGTCAAGTTATCCGGTTTGAATTTTTCTTGCAATCAAGGACCTATGAACCCCAGCCAATTAAAAGCAATTCTTCCATGCCACAAAATATGTACTACCTAAACAAACAAATAATGGGTCTATTAATCCTTTTTCAAATCACATTTGGGCCCATTTGTTTTATCTATAATTGTGAGATTTCCTTCCCGAGCCATCGCTTTCCAGTTGACTATCTATGAATCTATTTGGAAAGACGCCGATGCACTATCCCATTAATTTTTATTGCATTCAAGGACCTATGAACTTCAAACATTAAAAATGAACTTCTTGTTTACATAACATTTCAAACCCTGCCTCTTCTTCCAACCTTGTTTTATGCATTTATGGATAATTTGAAAGGTTTAATACTTGTTTATAATTATTTTTCTCCAACTAATATTTGAGAGCAGATGTGCGAGATTATAATATTATGATTATTATTATAGCAGACATTTTCTGAAGTATTGTTGTGTTTGTGGTATACTTATATTTAGGAGTTTCGAAAATCTATGTTTTTGATCACGGTGATTGTTCTTTATTTTATATTTTTAAATATTTTATATAATTAATTTATTGATTTTAAATAGTCTTGGCCATTAGGAATAAACATTGACTTCCGTACGATCTCTTTCAACCGCGTTTCATAGTATTTATATAAATTTTACAAATTTTTATTAATTAAATTGTTGTTTTCATAATTAGTTATTTATAGTGCAATTTTTCTTACATGTTATTTGTTACATTATCATGTATATATTGATATCTGAATTAGCATGGTAAAAAATGAATCAATAAGTATTATAAATGAAGAGAATGAAATGATATGCAATATTAATTTGTTTATTTTTAGTTTTCTTTGGAAGAGGAGGAGGAAATAATGACTCACTAATTATTCTAAATAAAGAGAATGAAATGATATGAAATTTTAATCTTTTTTGTTTTTTTTTTTAGTTTTCAGAGGAGGTGGAGGAAGCAAAGGAAGAGGCAGAGGAAGACAAGGTGGAGGAGCAAGTGGTGGTGGACGAGGAGGAAGAGCAGCATGAGGTGGTTTTGGTGGACCCGGAGACAAAGTAGGAGTGGGAGGAGGAAGCGAAGTCTGTGGAGGAGGAGGTGGAAGTGGATGTAGAGGAGGTGGTGGTGGACGAGGAGGAGAAGGAAGTGGAGGTGGAAGAGGTGGTGGAGGAAGTGGTGGAGACAGAGGCAGAGGAGGAGGAGGAGAAGGAGGAGGTGGTGGTGGTGGTAGAGGAGGTGGAGTTGGGGGAGGATGATGAGGAGGGGGAGGAGAATGAGGAGGAGGTAGAGGTGGATGAGGAGGAGAAGGAGAAGGAGCGGGAGGTGGAGGGTGGGGAAGGTGGGTGTGGAGGTGGATAAGGAAGGGGATGGAGGGTGTGGCAGTGGAGGTGAGGTGGAGGTGGAGGAGCCGGTGGTGTAGGAGGAGGTGGATGTGGTGGAGGAGGAGGTAGAGGGCGACGTGGCAATGGTGGTAGAGGAGGAGGTGGTGGACCTGGGGGAGTAGGATGAGGAGGAGGAAGAGGTGGTCCAGATGCAGGTGGAGGTGGAGGTGGAGGTAGAGGAGGAGGAAGTGGAGGTGGAGGTGGAGGTGGAGGAGGTGATGATGGAGACGGCGGAGGTGGAGGAGGCAGAGGTGGTAGAGGAGGTGGTAGAGGAGGTGGAGGTGGAGGAAGAGCAGATGCTGGAGGAGGATGTGGAGGAGGAGAAAGGGGAGGATGAGAAGGAAGCAATGGAGGAGGTCGAGGTGGAGGTGGTGGAGGAGGTGGTGGAGGAGGAAGAGGTGGTTGAGGTGTAGGTGAAGGTGGAGGTGGAGGTGGAGGAAGTGCTGGTGGAGGTGGCATAGGTGAAGGCGGAGGTGGTAGAGGTGGTAGAGGAGGTGGTAGAGGAGGTGGAGATGTTGGAGGAGGATGTGGAGGAGGAGAAGGGGTAGCATGAGGAGGAGTAGGGGGAGGAGAAGGAGGTCAACAAGGAGGAGGTGTTGAAGGTGGAATTTGTTGAGGAGGATGTGGAAGTGAGGTTGGAGGTGGAGGTGGAGGTGGAGGTAGAGGTAGAGGAGGTAGAGACGAAGGCAGAGGTGGAGGAGGTGGTGGAGTAGGAGGAGGTGGTGGGCAGGGTGGAGGTAGTGGTGGACAGAGTGGAGGTCGAGGTTGGAGATGGCAGAGAAGGTGGAGGTGGATGTGATTAAGGAGGAGGAGGAGAAGGTGGTGGAGGTTGAGGTGTAGGTGGTGGAGGATGAAGGTGGTGGAGGTGGAGATGGAGGTGGAGTTTGAGATGAAGATGTAGGTGGAGGTGGAGGCAGAGTAGGAGGAGGTTGTGGAGGTTGAGGTTGTTGAGGAGGACGTGTAGGTTGAGGAAGAGGAGGTGGAGGCGGAGGTGGAGGTTGAGGTGGAAGACGAAGAGGAGGTGTAGGTGGAGGAAGAGGTGTAGGAAAAAGAGGAGGTGTAGGTGGAGGAAGAGGAGGAGGCAGAAGCAGAGGCAAAGGTGGTGGAGGAGTTGGAGGTAAAGGAAGAATAGGTGGTGGAGGAGGAGGAGGAGGAAGCGAAGGAGGAGGAGGTAGTGGTCGAGGAGGTGGAGGTGGAGGTGGAGGTGGAGGAGGACGGAGACGAGAAGGAGGAGGCATAGGCAGAGATGGTGGAGGAGGTGGAGGTCTTGGTGGAGGAATGAGAGGTGGTGGAAGAGTAGGTGATAGAGGAGGATGTGGAGGAGGAGGAGGTGGTCAAGGAGGTGGAGGTAGAGGAGGAGTAGGAGGAGGAGTTGGAGGTTGAGGTGGTGGATGTGGAGGAGGGGGTGGAGGTTGAGGTAGAGGTGGAGATGATGGTGGAGGAGGAGGTGCTGGAGGTGGTGGTGGTGGAGTTGGAGGTCGAGATGGAGGTAAAGAAGGAGATGGAGGAGGGGGTGGAAGTTGAGGTGGAGGAGTAGGAGGAGGAGGAAATGCTTCAGCTGAGTCAACTAAGTGCTAGATCAAGGAAATGCTCATTCTCATTATCATATCAGAAAATTACATAACAATGTCTTCCACAAGTCTCAAACTCGAAAATGCCTAGTGCTTTTACATCAAAAGTCTAAATCCTAATGAGGCTCTAGGCCTCTTTATTTATACAACTGAAGTCTCGACCAACCTCCTTAAATCTAAGGAGTCTCGCCTCCCAAAATCAATATGAATTGGTTCTTTCACTATCAATGGCTTGGCTGCATTTTGATCTTCATGACTCATCTATTTGCAACCCAAAGCTAGTGTGATTTGATGGATGAATATTCAAATGAGTGAGGATTAAATGAGGAGGTTCTATGCCCTAAAATATCTCCTCCTTGTCCGATTCGAATTTTTTCCCTTAAGTAGCCAAAATTGCCATGCTTTTGTCTCAAAAACATTGGTCGACTAGACATAAATCTCACTTTTACTCATCTCATTAAGAAAAATATAATCAAAATGTGTACGTAATTATGAGAAGAGTTTATTTAAATAAGCTTGGAGGTGTATGAAGGTCCATAGAGTTACCTAATGATGAGGCTCATCACAACCTAATAGATGATGATGTCATCTTAATATTACAAGATAGGGCTTGTGCATCACATTCGAGTGCAAACACTTGAGCAAGTTAATTCCACATTGCCCTTTTCCTCTTCTAAGGGTGATGTAGGGCGCTTTTTGGTCATAAATATACCTTTGATGGCTTGTACATGATAATATGGAGCAATCATTAGCCCTTACCTCACATCTTGATGCCTTTTTGAGTTCATTTGAAGATTTAACTAAATATATGTGTGCATTCAGTGTAATTAAAATGAAAAAATATTATTGACTTTGTTATAATTATTTGTTTTATTTAAACTATTTAAATAAATAAAAAAAAAAAATTGCAATTAAATAAAATTTTATGTTTAAAAGGTATAAAATTATAATAAAATCCAAAAAATATAAATAAAGAAATAAAATATAGAAGAAAACATGGTATATGGTTAAAATAAATAAGGAAAAACAGCATGATGACATGCTCATAAAATATATATTAATAATTATAGAATTAAATGCCTAAAAAAAGTACTTAGGAATTTAGAGATGGAATTAATAGACTGTGATGGATTTAAATGTAAAACAATAAAAATACCTAAAATATTAGATATGATATTAAAATAGTTTTTTCTTGTTTCATAATTTAGTTTAAAAAAGAAAATTAAATTCATGTTATATAAATTTAATAATTTAAAATTCGATTTTTTTGGTTTATGACTAAATTTTGAATAAGATAAGGTTAAAAATGATCTCAAATATAATTATTAAATTAAATATTTTTTTTGTGATATTAAAAAAAAAAATTATTTAATTGAGAAGTAAACGTAAATCTATATGCAACATATAATAAATTATTATATCGAGGAAATAATATCCATAATCAATAAGGTAAAAATAAATTGCAAATTTATATGGAGAGTATAATCACTTATTCAATTGACATGTTACCATCATGGACATCTAAATGGTATTATTATAAATCACTAGGAAAACTATTGGTGAGACACTATTTTCCTAAAGAATGGACCAAGACATGGAATATAACAATTCTTTTCTCATAAATGTTATAATAGATTAATATATTTTATGTGTTGTGGAATAATCCAATATCACTACTTCTATGATGTGAATTGGAAAATTTTCATAAATTATTTAAAGTAACAAAAAGTGATACCACAAGACAAAAATTAGCAGCCATAAAGTTCATATAAAATACTAAGCAACATTGATGGTAAAAAAATTCTAATAAAGTATTGGAAAATGTGACAAAATAATGTACTATAGAGTGTCATAAATGATATTCAAATACACTTTGTCATTCTTTAGTTACTAAAGGCTCCAACTATTTATACTTTTAGCAAAACATCCGAAATGTAACACCAACAAGGATCAACATAAGATTTTGAATTCAATTATATGATGAGATGACATGTGAAACAGATGAATCTAACCACCTTTTTAATGATATGGTTATAACCCAGTCTGGAAATTTACCCTTCATATCTTTTTCGGTCAAATAGATTCTATTAATTCTTTGAAATACAAGAACAATTTTTTTGAGGTATGCTTCTCCCCGACCTCATTCAAGCAAATTTATTAACTAGGAGAAAGCTACAAAAGGTGATACTAAAGTGCCAAAATTTACATTGTGTCCATAAAAAAAATGCACAAAACAATCCAAAACACACATATAACACATATGAAAAGAAATTCCATCAATGTTTATGATGGGGTTCCAGTTCCTATCGACAATTAAGAATGTTTGAGGGTCACAGGGGCCCATAAACATGAATCTCTAGGTGGTTAATTTGACCCTCAATATGATGTAGCCACATATTAGTCAATATTAGTCTTGTCCAAAATTTTATGTTTATTATGTTTTTAGTCAATCATGAATGTTATCGCCTCATTTTAGTCATCATCTCTCTATTTTGTGAGCTCCACCAGCAGTGCGGGAAGACTCTACAATTGCCTACATAAACATTATAAAGATGGTGGTGTTTCCACATGGCTAGGTGATGAAACATGTTCATAGGCAAATTCACCCTCATAAATACCCTCAACACCCCCAACGCCCTCCACTTCTCCTACTCGCCTACAATGGCCAATGAGGACATTGTGAGGTCACCCACCTCACATGAAATAACCCCTTCATCTAAGAATTCCACTATATAGTCCAAAACGCAAAGAACAATTTAATTCAACCACTAAAATATTGTAGCTTGGTAATCAAATCCCGCTTCAATGCTCAACAAGATAAATGTTGCAAGAAATTGGATATTCTTCTACAATTATCACTAAAGAAGCACCCACATGATTACAATATTTCCTCTTGAGTAGAGTACCCCAAGAAACCAAGGAAAGAGGCAGTGAGCCCGAGACCTCAAACTACAGCTCTCAACGCCAAGAAAATTTGGTGATAGATACGTGCAACAAATACAACTAAAGATGAATCATGACAGGGACCATGAAAAATTCTTGAAAGCATAAATATGAGGAAACCCAAAAAGAACAGATGACCACCACATCAAAAATTCCATTTACAAAGGAACTCTTAGGGCATAGAGGCAGAGCCATATTTCTTACTAGACAAGGAAGATAATAAAACCACCCCAATTTAACTCCTACATCACGAAAATTTAGTAGTTCTCTTGTCTGCACAACGTCTCACCATCCAAAGGATAGTTCACCACCGTTCAACTCAATGAGGTGAAAAACCGTGCAAGTTAGGACACCATAGTGACCAAAGAAGAACCCCCTCTAGCTTGTATTATCCTTTCACTCTAAATAAAACACTCGAATCAGCATGTATAGGTTAGCGGTCTATGCATAGTCAACGTTCCCCTACCACATTCCCAAACTCCCGTATCTAGAAAAATCAGCTTCTGAAAAAAACAATCATTCAGGCAATAATCTCATTTACATGTCTCTAGAATCTTTTGGGTATCCTACACAACTTGTCTATGGCCCCTGGCCCCATTGATCCACCATGATTGGCCACACTCATCAAGGTAAACTTTAACCTTCATGTTACCTTAATTTTA
>APFE031059487.1:137067-158272 GCA_000404065.3 Pinus taeda | reverse complement strand
TGAGGGTTTTAACCACGTCAAAATACTGGTGTATTGATCTGTGATCTGTTTGTGAGCGGTGTCCTTTTGGTGTTCTGTCTGAGGAACTTACCCTGTAAATTCCTACAGATGACATGTTTATTGTTAGGCATGATAAGAATAAGATCAATAGGTTGAAGAAAGATTTGGGTAGCAAATTTGCAATGAAGGATTTGGGACCATCACAACAGATATTAGGCATGCGGATTATGCGTGGCAGGAAAAACAAGAATTTGTGGTTGTCACAAGAAAAATATATCAAAAAAGTGCTTGACAGGTTTAATATGAAGGATGCCAAGCCAGTTGGTACACCCCTTGTAGCCCACTTCAAGCTGGGTATTGAATTATGTCCTAGAGATGACAAGGAGAAAGAAGAGATGAGAAAGATTCATTATGCTTCAACAGTTGGTAATTTGATGTTTGCCATGGTATACACATGACCAGACATTGCATACTCAGTGAGAGTAGTGAGTAGGTTCCTTGCCAATCTAGGCAAACAACATTGGCAAGCAGTAAAATGGATTTTGAGGTATCTCAAGGGTACTAGTCATTATTGTTTATGTTTTGTTCATGATGAGACTGTGCTTGAAGGATTTACAAATGCGGATATGGTTGGAGATATGGATAACAGAAAGTCCACTATAGGTTACTTGTATACATTTGCAGGTGTAGCAGTATCTTGGGTGTCAAGACTACAAAGAATAGTAGCCCTTTCTACAACAAAAGCAGAGTACATAGCTGCAACAAAAGCTTGTAAAGAGATGTTGTGGATGCAGCGATTCCTAGGAGAGATAGGAATAAAGTAGGACAAGTATGTGTTATATTGTGATAGTCAGAATGCCATTCACTTGGCAAAAAACCTAGCATTTCATTCAAAAACAAAGCACATTAACTTAAAGTAGCATTGGATCTGGCATGTTTTGGAGGAAGAAAAATTATCCTTGGAAAAGATCCATACAGATAGGCACCCTGCTGATATGCTCACTAAGATTCTACCACGAAATAAACATGAGTTATGTAGAAGCATGGCAGGACTTGGTGTGACTTGATGACTCTTATTTGGCTTCAAGTGGGAGAATGTTAAGTGTGAAGCCAAATTCATGAATCACATGTAGGATTCTAGATTCTTCTACACTGCCATTAGTTTCTAAATCTCTAGGATTCTAGATCTTTCTACACGAGTATTAGTTTCTAGAATCACATGCAGGATTCTAGATCCTTCTTCCGACTCTATAAATTTGTAATTTCTCTAGCCAAGGAAGGCAAGCCAAGGCCCAAGCCTGTTATATAATGCAAAGTGATTTTTGTTCTCCAGTGATTGTTTTATCTATTCTGTTGTTTCTGACTACGTAATCTTGTTGTTTCTCCATTTGTCTGTCTCTATGAATTATTCTCTTCTTTTTCCATCTAAATCTCTGAGTATAAATCTGCTTTGTATTATGTATACTCTGAACTAACATAAACCTCAATTATTTTTCTTGTCCATAAACAAAGTATCTTATAAAGATTACTTGTGGAGGAGAGGAATGTATAACGATTACTTATTGTGGAGGACGATTCAACAAACCACTTAGATGGTTCTTATTTAGTGTTTTTTTAGATGGTTCTTATTTAGTTTTTTCATCTCTTATATTATTGTATTATAGAGATTATATCGTGGATTATTCTTCTTTTACGTGAACACAAGATCTCATAAGGATTATTTATTGTGGATGATTATTCAGCAAAACATATTGAAGGTTCTTATTCTATTCTTTTGGATGAGTATTATGGTCATACATAAATGAGAGAGGATGGTGTCCCATAATTTATGTCTAGTTAATTATAATTACTAATTTTTCTATATGGTTTTTCCTATTAGTTCTAGTTCTCTATCAGGATTCTATTTTCTAATTCTTTGATATGGCAAAATTTGTGGACTAAGCATTTGTGTAATAAGAATATGAATATATAAAAATAAAGTGTGTGATTTTAGAACATAAATATATAAAAGATAAAAATAGTGTGAGTGATCTATAATTCGTATGAGAGTTATATGATACTAGAGATAAAGTGTGGGTTATATATCTAAATTCTATATGATTATATATAAGATTAATATTAATTATTTAGTCATTTTTATTAAGGAAGTAGCAGATGTGAAGAAAAGTTATTCTTATATTAATAGTATAAATTTATAAGATTAATAAATTAATTTTTTATAATTATATAATATGATATTATTTAATTGAGTATCCCTAAATTATTAAATAAAATTATTAATATGAGAAAATAAGAGTAAATCATTAATAAGTGAATTATAGGTCATCAAGGCAAGATTAAATCAACATTTTTTATTTAAATACAACATCTCCCTTATCACCTAGGTCTAGATCTAGACTTTATAAGAGTGAAACATCAAACTAGGTGTAGCCATGACTAAAGAGGTATTAAGATCATATGTCCATTCACATGTGATAAAATTTAGCTCCATAAAAAGCTTACAATTGTGTGTCCAATAAGTGATGCTATGAAACATCAACCTATTTAGTTACCACCATACCTCCTATTCCAAATAAGATTACATAGAGGAAGCATTTATCTTATCATTATATGCCCCAACAAATGATGCAAGAAGAATTTTTCTTCTTAAATAATTCTCAATGCATATTAGAGAACAAATGCTTCAAGCTCACCCTTCATGTTAACTCTTCCCATCCCACCCAAATATTGGTTAACTAGCAAGACAATTGCAACACTACTACACTAAGGGGTGTTTTAAGATGTTTATTTAAGATAAATTTTAATTCTAAACACATAGGCTAACTTTTTAATTGTCTTAAATTAAGACAAGAAAGAACAAACTTTTTACTGCATCGTGCAGGGCTCAGGTCGTATGTAATTTTCTTAAATTGAGAAAAAATACAAAATAAATTGTTCCTTCATCCTATGGGCTCAAGTGGACAGCGCTCAAATTAATCTCATGTTGTCTTGGATAGCCATCAAGTTTTCCTCTTTGTGGTTATTCCAAGGGGGATGAGGGAACTCATGGTGTCTTTCTGTATGTGGCCTTTAAATGCTTCAATATCCTAGGAGTTTTAATATATATTTAGGCATTGTAGAACTTTGGGTTCAGTGTGAGGGAAGAAGGGAATATGGTGATATCGGAGGTGTGCATGGGCACCCTGAATACAATCACATGGAGGTATTTCTAGTAGGGTGGAGCTATTTCCTTTATTTAACTAGCTTCATTTCTCTAATTGAGGTGAGCTTATGTTTTAAGTAAGGGATTCAACTATCTTTAAACCCTTAAAACTAACAACTAACCTGACAAAGGAATTTGTGAGGGAGACGAAGGTCAATAAATAATGGTTCCATTGAAGCTTTAGAAGTAGCTAGTGGCAAGAATTTTGAAATGTGGGAAAGGAAAGGTCTGGCTCAACCCCAATGAATTAAGTGAGATTTCCATGAACAATTCCAGTTAAGATTGTAAACCTCATCTAGAATTAGCGAAGGATTTTCGTATATATTTGGTTGTTTTTTCCTTTGTCTCCCTTTTAAACATTTTTCCTGAATTGGTTTGTGTTCTATAGTTAGGGAGTAACACATGCTTCGTTTTATTTAAAGATCTTGGCATAATATTAAATGCAATCCTATTTCACCAGTTTGGATTTGTGATAAATTTCTAAGTTTTTATTTTGTTTTATAGTTTTTTTTATGGTCTGAGTTATTTTTTTAAAGGTTTATGGTGGTTATAGTTGCTTTAAGTTCTAGTTATTTTTATTGGAACATCAATTATTTCCATCGATTCATTAAAACCTAATGTTGTAACAATATGATTTTTCAACTTTGAATAAATGAGATATACATCAAGGTAAAGGGTAGAGTGTTGTGTGTTTTTCTTATTATTTAAATGCTACCCTTTTTTCATTTAATCAGTTTATGTCAATGGAACAATCTTGGTTGTATAATTAACCAGGGAGGGGTGGTAATATTTATCCACTAAATTTAAAATTCTTGATAGACATGTTTCTTTCTACATGGGCTACCTTGCCTTTGCTAACAAGTCATTTCTGGTATTGGATTAAGCTCAGTTAAAAGTTCTAGCTGAATTCAACAAATTAGATAGCCTCACCTAAGATGAAGGAATTGTTCTAGAGTGTTATAAGTTCATTTATTCATTTTAATGTCCTGGGAGATTGCACATCCACCCCTTCTCAACCATGTTTCCTTCTTCATTAATAATCCTTTTCACGCATCAAACCCCAATTGACAAATTTTCCTTTCCTCTTTTAGCTTACCCAAAAAGGCCCTCTTCCAAGGCATGATAATGATACTAGGGTGGACTATGTTAAAGACCATTAATTTTTTTCTGAAGTAAAAGTAATAGTAAAATAGGAAATTTAAAACTGGAACATGTTAAGGACAGGTCAAATCCATGGTGAAGACTCTACATAAATAACATGAACTAGGTGGTTGTTTATAACCTAATGACATTATGAATTAGTAGGCAACAAGGCATTCAGTACTTTTATTTCTGTGTGTGCCTTATTTCTCTTGAGGGTAACCCACATGACATGAGGCTCCCTTATGTCTATGTCTATTCCTATGCCTATTCCTCTTCTCTTTTCTTCCTTACTTGAAACCCTGGGTTGTCCTTTGATTTTTCAAATAGAAGTTAAAAATAGTGTACATATTTATTCATCTAAGAAAATATATTTCACCCTCCTAAAAGTGTATAATTGAATCAAGCAAATTGATGGAATGGGGCATCAAAAGATAGAGATGAAGAGAGTCGAAAATACAACCAACAGGAAAGTACATTTTTCTAAACACAAGGGTGGTCTTCTCAAGAAATCCCATGAGTTATTAGTCCTATGTGATGCAGAACTTGGGATAATTATTTTTTCAAGAACTAGTAAGATCTTGGAGAATTCTAGTGCTTCTTCCAAGTTATGCCAATTAACCAATTCCTTCCTATTAAATCTATGAATAAATTTTTGTCATATGTATGTGCATGTAATTATGATTGGCATTCGTGATGAGATAATAATTGGTTGCTACCTCAATTTCTGATAATTGGAAATGTTCATGTTTGTTCATTCTAATTAAATAATAAGATTATTTTTCTTTGAAAACATAGTGTTTGTTTATTAAACCCTTTTCTTTCCATGGGAAATTTCTCTTAAGAGGCAATATATTGCTTGAAGACACTTTTAACTTGTCTATTGAGATATGTCTAATTGGATGTCTTGAGATAGCTTAGATACTAAGTTTAAGCTTTTTGGGTTTGTAATTTCAAGATTTTCTTTTGGAGTTTCAAATGACAACCTTATTGGATGAGGAGGTCATGTTACTTCAACACAAATTTCAAGCTTACCATGGACATGGTTTTTGTTTGTCAGGGTATCACACCACCTTTTCCTTCTTGCAATTTTTTATGTATATTTTTTATGGGGTTTGAAGTCCTCGAAATTATCCTCAACACCTCCACTATCAAATATCTTTCATGGATTTGAACATGGATAGCAGTAAACACCACGATAAAGAGAATTTAATGATATGTAGATTGGGTTTTACACAATTTCATCTAAATATATATAATATAGTTGGGTGCTTATTGATGATCCCTCAACATCCCAAATCCTCTATTCATGAGCATGATGAAGATCCTCTCATTTCTGCCAAGAATTCTATCTTCTAAGATTCCCTTCATGAGAACCAGGGCACCAAATTAAACGGAAATATTTTTCACTCCCAAAATTCATGCACGAATGATACAACTCATACACATAGAATTCTTATTGTCATCTTCAGTTACCCAATCCTTGACTAAAAATGTTACTGATCAACATGCTTTTCCTTCCTTCAAGCAAGCATTCATATATGATCCTTCTAATAAATTACCAAAAATTGGAATACAGGCTCTACAAAAAACGAAGTTTCAAAAGAATAAGAAAAAAGTAAATATATGAGAACAAAGATAAAATCTATAGTTAAAATTTTTATGTTTTCTTCTGATTTCAAATCAACAATAACTACATGAAGTTGTAGATGAGATTGTTACCTCATAAATTTCATAGTTGACTATAAAAAAAATGTGCCAAAAATGTAAGAACTAAAGCAAAAAAAACCATTTTGTTCATGACATTGATTGTAGTCAAGTAGTAAATCAATTGAATTTTCCTCACAATGAGTTTAATCCTCTCGAGTTTGAGAACATTAATGTAGCAAGTTGGATTTCTATTTTTAGATTCCTCTCCCATTTTGAAGGGAAACATAGTTGTTCCCATAGCATGACAGGGTAGCATAGGTACTACAAGCCCTCCTCTCTATCAATATCTTCAACTCAATAGAATTTCCTAATTAGTGTCGATCAACATCTATCAATCATCACAAGCAAAGTTGTAGAATTGAGACTTCTGTGATCTGTCATAGTTATAAGAATAGCTTCGGCGTGAATCACATAAAAATGACCTTTATCAACGCGTTTCGAACCAACTAGTGTGGTTCATCGTCAGGACAAGTTGAAGATACAGATCTGGCCTAGCAGGTTAAATAGACTTAGCAGAGACTCCAACGGCTATATAACGACTATTTTTGACCCTGGGACAAGCAAAGTTGTTTAAACTTGATACATGTAGAAAATCATAGGGCTTAATTTATTTATGAGATAATAAAATTCCTAGTAGCATACATGTTTGGTAATTTAATTGATGTTAAATTACTACATAAATTATCGATCAGGGCATACTGATGAAATGTATGTGCATTGTATGTACTAGAAGTCCTTATTATTCAAGTTATTCCTAGATTAAATTGAGATACCTATATGCACATGTTTTCTTAACTACTATCACTCTTACATGAAAGTAAATATGTCACTCTTTAATAGAAATGAAATCAAAATCATTTCACTTGCTTAAAATAAATATCACACTTTACTTGAAAGAAACATTACAGTTGCTTGAAAAAAAGATCACACTTTGCATAAATAAATATCATGCTTACTCAACTAAATAATGAAACTAAATCTAAATGACTGACATAAAAAGAGAAATTAACACTAATTGGAAATTAAATCTTCTTCACCAAACTTAAACTATACTACAAATCATAAATCAATCCACACTCTACCATACTACTTATCATGTGCACAAGTGATCTCGGCTTCACTCATTCATCCTATAGAAAAATGATTAAATAAAACATGATTTGTTATGAACTTTATGATCACTGTCAAAATTATTCATTAACAATCGAAATTGGAAAGTTAGATGAACAAATTAAACACTACATAAAATGCAGAATTGAAATGTTAATTGAAGACAAGAAAACCTTACAACTCCAAGGGGACCTCCTACTAGATATAGGTAATAGCATGACTACTTCAAATGATTATATATGCATCAAAATAACACAGGACAAGGATATCAAATAAAACAAATTTTTTATAACTGTAAAACAAAATTTTCAAAATAATATTCAATACTATGTGTGTCACGCCTAGAGGTAGATTTATAACCTATATCAATATTTGTCTAGAGATTTACTTGACAAAGACTAAAAATAACATAAAAAGATACTATATGAGGATTTCTTCATGACTTGCTATCAGAGAAGAAAATCATGAGGCTAAATATATGCTTCCACTAATTTCCTCGCTCACATGGTTCACCTTCAGCTCCTTCTTCTCTAGTTGACTTCTGAATTGATTGGCCATATGTGATGTTCTTATCATCAATCTAGATCATGAAGATAGGAAAATATCATTGTGCTAACTATTAGCCACCTTCCGATATATCTCGTTCCTTGGTTAGAATTTTGGAACCTAGCGAACCTTCAACTTTGTTGCAAAATCATTCATTAGTTTTAGAATTGATACAATTCAATAGCTCATGCAAATATTAAGTTAAATAATAAAGAACAATGAAACTTATGAAATAAAAGATGTCTAAGTATCTGTTATTTCCATGAACCTTGTAAACTGATGTTCAATTAAAGTTATTAGAGTCAAAATAAGGAAGATGGAGTGTAGGAAGGTTGTCAAAAAGAGACAATTTTGGGCTTCAACATTCCCCCACACAGGAGACATTGCATGTCCTCATGCACAAAATTTCAAAATTTGAAATCCTTCTTTGTTACTAAGCATCTTGAGAGGCCTGAGAAAGAACATTTAAGTTAGTTCTTCTTGCTTTCCTGACACACTGATTGTTGCCATCCTTAGTTTCTTCATTAAGATTCCGTGTTGCAAAATTATGACCTTTTTCCTAAGAAATTTGTTTTTAGCATTCAATTTCTTATTTTTCTCATACCATAAACCAAGATGTAACAAGATTTGGTCATTTTGAGTTCTATGGATTTCATTTTGTGCCTTTAGTGTCTCATGTTCCTTCTTTAATGTTTGTTTAATACCCCAAATCATATATTTCATCCTTAAGAGTGTTTACAGTTTGGGGTTATTTTGGAGGATCAAAATGAATAATTTCTTCTCAGTTTGAAGATCATTCAACATTTTTTCATGTACTTATTTGTTCCATATATTCTATGTAGTCATATATTTATTCCCATACAAGATCAATTTCTAGAGTTCTCCTAGCTGGACTTGCAACTGGTGATGGAACTCTTGGTTCCTCTTCTTCTTCTGAATTAACAAATTCTAGAGATTGTTGAGACTATGTATGTATTGGTTTGTTAAGCCTTGCACTTCTTGTTATAGTCGATGGTGATTTTCCAGTAGCATGGGGACACATTTTAGCCTTTTCTTGTTTTGTTTCTCCTTTTGATGTACTTTCCCCTTTCTTGTTGGTTATTTTTTTCTAACATTTTTCTACTTAAGAGTTTCCAACACATTTATAAGAGGGGTTTTATCATCAAAATATTGATCTTGTTGTGTTTCTTTTGTAGGTAAGTTTTCCTTAGGGTTTGAGGGCAACTTTCTTCTACTCTTTATGGTATTATCACTAGGTTCTTCTTGTTCAGCTTCTTTGAAATGATTTCTAATCAGAAAATCCTTGTAGTTATCCCCTTTTCTTTTCAGATGGGCTTCAATTAAATTTTCACTAACCCATGATGGTACAAGGAATTACCTATGGACTATATTTTCCTCTGAATATTTCTAACCTTTTTTCTCAAACTATTAAGAAGGAAGTGAGGTAGGTTGATTTCATTACCATTAAGAAAATTCATCATCAAGCGAGCATGGTAAAAGAACATGTTTCCAAACCTACCTTCACAAGTTGTGAATTTTTGAATAATTAACAGCAAATTTTTCCATTTATTCATTAAGGCTTGATTGGAATTTCCTTCTTAAAGACATAAATATCCATACCTGGGTTTTTAAGGAACACTTCCCATTCTTTCTCCTTGATCTTTTGCTTCTTGAACCAACTTTCCCCAATTCTCGGTAATCCGGTAGCTTTTGCTACAAATGACTCTATCAAAACCAATATAATGTCTCCAATATCTACTTCTATACCATCATATGCAAGAGAAAATGATTTCATAACTTCTTTCTCACTCCCATCAATTTTTTCGAAAAACCCTAACCATTTTGTTTGTTGCAACTTTTGTTTCACATGTGGGTATCCTTCAAGAAATTTAGCCCCATTCAGCTCTGAGCCTACAATGACTCTCACGTTGAAGAAGTCTTAGCCCCTAATTTCTCTCTTTGACAAGGTTATGGAAGGAATTTGGTTATGGAGGACAGAATTTGGGTAATAGACGAGGCATTTTCAGCAATGGAATAGGGCCAAGTGGAATGGATATGATGTAAGGAACTGTGATGGTTTGCAAAGGAAGTGGAATTTTATATAGAAGGAAGGGAGTGAATTTGAATGATAAAAAGGTTTCATATTGGATTTATATCCTTTTGACAAGACATTTTCGTTAGAACCGAAGTCATGTCATATGAAAGTAATCATTACACAAAATGGCGGTAGCAACGGTCATACATCTATTTAATTTCATAATTCAAACTTTTTTTCTTTTATTATCCAACAAATATTTGCATACCTGTTGTTTTTCCTTACTGGTTTTGGATTTGTCCTGTGCAGGTTGTACTCAGGTTACTTTAACTATAATCTTCATTAAATTTGTTTTTCAAAAGGGGAATAAAATAAATGGGACAAGAATAGGGAACCAAAAATAAAATCTATGTTGCCAAGAATTCTTGGTTTTCAACTTATATTTTATGTATAAACAAGCCAACAATGTTGGTTTTCATGTTTATAAAAAAATATATATATTTTCAATTTTTTTTGAAAAAAAAAATGTAGAAGGTTAAGTTGGAGAGGAAGAAGAATCTTCCTTAACCAACTTCAAATCGGGATTATCGTGCAAATTTCTTATGAACTCTTCCTTCGTTAATGGTTTATGATATATTTTTAATCTATCAATGACCATTTACGAGGAAAGTTACTTTTTCTTCATCAATGGTTTTGATTTTGACCCCTCCCTTATCAAAGATAGATTCAATCTCATAAGGACCAAGACAATGAGATTGAAATTTTCCTTGAAAATATTTAAACTTTGAATCAAAAAGCAATGCCCAATCACTAGGATAGAATTTTCTTTCTTTAATAAACTTATCATACCACCTTGATCTTTGTTGTTGGACTATATTGGTTCTATGAATATAATCTTTTCATATCTCATCAAATTCATTCAACTGCTCCATTCTTTGTATTTGGGCTTCTGATAGGTCAAGACCAAATTTGGCTATTATTTTAAAAGTGTTTGTCTGGAACTCGGAAATAGGATTTTCTTTCCATAAATAGGTTCATAAGGAGTGTTTCATATTGTGTTTCTCCATGTGGTATGATATGCCCATAAATCTTCTGGAAGCTTTTCTGCCCAATCCCTTATATGCAAATGCATAATCTTGGTAAGAATTGCTTCAATTACTTTATTGGTAGATTCAACTTGTCCATTGGCTTGTGGATGATATGGAGTAGACTTCTGATGTTTGATTTTATACTCTTCCATTATCTTCTATACCAACTTGGATGTAAATTAAGTACCTCGATATGTCACAATTTCCCTTGGGAATCGAAAATGAGCGAAAATATCCTCAAAAAGAAATGAAACTATAGCATTTTCAATAGCAAAAGTAAGTGCTTTAGCTCCTACCCATTTTGTGACATAATCTGTACAAACAAGAATGTACCTTTGTCTTGACAGTGGATTGATTGGACCAACAAAATCCAAAGCCCATTTCTCAAAATATTTAATAAGTACTTGAGGTTGTAGAGTCATTTCATCTGAAGGAACAAGTTTCCCCATTCTTTGAAAATTGTCACATCACTTAACATATTCTTTGGCATCCTTAAAAAGAGAAGGGTAATAATATCCTAATAGAAGGACTTTATAGGTAGTTCTTTTATCAGAAAAATGTCCTCCACATGGATCATCATGGGAAACTTTTAATATCTCTGCTATTGCATTCTCTCTAACATGTATTTGAATGATTAACTCAGGTATTGTCTTTTACAATTCTTCATTTATCCATGAATAAGATGCACTAGTTTGATTAACTTCCTTTTCTCTCGAAGAGATAAGTATGATGGTAACTTCCCTATAGTCAAATAATTAGAAATATATGAAAACCAAGGAGATTTAATAGATACCGCAAAAAGATATTCATCAAGAAAATTATCTTCTATAGGAACATCATTATTATCAGTTTGGATTCTAGATAAAAAATCAGCAACTCTGTTTTTCTTTCCTGGTCTATCCAAAATAGTAATATTGAATTCTTGTGATAACAATATCCATATTGTAATTCTTCCATTAGTAATTGATTTATTCATTAAATATGTAATTTTAGAATGATCTATGTGAATGAAGGTTTCATAACCATTGATATAATGTCTAAATTTATTGATGGTATGTACAATAGCTAAAAATTCCTTTTCTACTACAGTGTAGTTTAACTCTGCAGGGATCAATTTTTTTCTTGTATAGTAAATTGCAGAAGGATTCAAATCTTTATGTCTTAATAAAGCTCTTGAATTTGTATCTAAGGCATCCCTAAATGTTAAAAGGTAGTTTCCAGTTTGGTCCTCTTAAAATGGGTGCTTCAAAAATCTTTTCTTTCAATGTTTCAAAAGATTTTTGGCAGTCAGAATTCCAGATGAATTCAAAATATTTTGTAAGCAATTTTAAAAGTGGAGAGGCTATCTTTGTAAATTTTTCTATAAATATTCTATAATAACCATTAAAACAAATAAAAATTCTAACATCTCTTTGAAAAGTTGGATTTGATAATTTGGAAATGACTTCTACCTTAGATGCATCCACTTTGATTCCATTTATTGAAATATGGTGGCCTAAAACAATTCCCTCAGTGAACATCATAAAAACAAATTCATGGCTTAATGAGAGATTTGCCTCTTTACACCTAATGAGAATTTTTTCCAAATTTTTAAGAGCTTCTTCAAAAGAGTTTACACAAACAGTAAAATCATCCATGTAAAATTCCACACAATCATGAATTAGATAAGAAAAAATGCCTAAAGCAACGCTTTGGAATGTTGTTGGTGGATTACATAACCCAAAAGGAAGCTCTCAATAAGAATAAGTTCCCGATGGATAAGTAAAGGTTGTTTTATCTTGCTCTTCTAGAGCTACTTGGATCTGGTTATATCCACTAAAACCATCCAAGAATGAAAAATACTTTTTCCCTGCAAATGTATCAAGGACTTGATCTATAAAAAGAAGTGGAAAATGATCTTTTAAAGTACCTTTATTCAATTCCCTCTAATCAATACATACTATCCATTTTCCATTCTTTTTCAAAACAATTACCAATAGTGAGACCCACTAGCTGTCTGATATTGGATAAATGAAATTCACATTTAACAATTTTTGTAATTCCTCTTTAACAATTTCTATTAGATTTGGATTCATCCTCCTCTCGGGTTGTCAAATTAGTCTAGCATTTTCTTCAATATAAATATAATGCATAAAATTGTTAGGATCAATTCCTTTCATATCAGTGTATTCCCATGCATAAGAAAAGGAATGTTCTTGTAACATATTCACTAATTCTTTCTTTTGAGATTCTTCTAGATTATCATTAATATTCAAAATTTTCCCTGGAAAAATTTCTATTAAAGAATCACCAAATTTCTCCATAGAATGTAAATCCATTTGACAAGATGATAGATATTCAATATTACATTGTTCTTGAAAACTTTGACTTTGTTCGCAATATGAGGAAGATTCATTATTTTCCATTAAATTCAAAATTTGATCTTCTTCATTTATTTGTGAAGTAGAAAAAAATGGTAGTATACCAAAGTTTTCATTATCATCATCTATCCATGCTTCACTTTCTACTTCTATTATTGTTTTTGTAGGAGGATATAATGTGAATTTATTTTTCAATCTTCCACTAGAGATAAACATATCACCAGATTTACAACTTATAAAAGTATCAGTTGTAGGTAACCATGGTCTACCTAGAATCAGTGGGTGTCCTCCTAGATTATTCTTGGGTGTCAAGATCATGAAGTCAACATGATATTTCCAAGAATATAAGGATACAAATACATATTCTAACACACCATTAGGTTTGATAAAATATTTATCTTCTAATTATAGTAGTGTAGGTATAAATTGAATATTAGGAAGTTTCAATTGATTCATAGTTTGTTTATTCGTGATATTTATGGCTACTCCTAAATCAATCAATGTATTTGGAATCTCAACACTATTAATGTGTGTTTTCACAATGGGACTTCCTTGATCTAAATATTTTTGAATTGTTGTCTTTTCCATCATGATATATGTAATTTTCCCAACTAACTAGATTCTTTTAACTTCTTTCTGTTAGCCTCTCTCACAAAACAATAATAAATCCAAGAATAAATAAATAAATTAAATATTCCAAGTTAGGAATTTGTGCCTAACTCTTGGGTTTTTCGTCTAAGATAGGAGTTAGTTAAGGTAACTCCTATATTGGTGTGTGTCTGGTGAGAAATTATCTCAACCAAAGGAGAAATTATCTCAACCAAAAGTGTCTAAGATAGCACGCACTATCTTGAGAACATTGTCTCTCATCTATTTATTTGTAACACTATATTCAATTATTTTAGATGAATGAAAATGAGAGAGAATACCTGAGGAAGCCATGAGGCTGAAGCCTTTTTCCACCCATAGTTTGTGTCTGGTTTTTATCTGTGATTTATATATTTCTCTGAGTTAATTTCTTTTTCATTATGTGGTATTAGAGCACACGGTTTTTCACTTTGGGATTGAGAGACTGTGTATTGGCTCAGAGACAAACTATGACAGCATGTTGTGTAGAGGCAGATGTGGATGAATGGAGTTGGAGCTGGGTTATTGAAGCAGTGATTGATAAAGTCGATTCTGCAATGTTCAGCAAGAAATAGATCAGCGTTAAAGTAGTGGACTGATTTCCTGAGGCTGAAAAGTACGATGATAGTCATCGATTCCAACCTGTGTTAGTTCTAGAGTGTACGCAAGAATAAACTGTGTCAACGATTCTTACCATCTTTATCTGAACCAACGTTCTCCTAAAGATATTTGCATTTGATCCAAATCGAGTCTGGCATTTGAACCAGTGTCCTCCAGCAATAAGAACCAGCATTCAAACACCCCTTCAAACATTTTACATTCATTCCAGTGTGTTTGACAACGTTTTAATGGTGTTAAGAAGAGCATTTTGAAATTTGCAAAATCGATTTTGAATAGTCGATTATGAACCAGTGTTTTAAATGTTTTAAGAAGAGTGTTTTGAAATCTGCAAGATCAATTTTGAATAATCGATTATGAACCAACGTTTTGAAATCTGCAAGATTGATTTTGAACGGATGTGTTGAACGGATGTGGTGATAACAGCCCCAGCATTAAACGGATATGAACAAGCTTTCCAGTGTTGAATGGATGTGGCATCAGATTTGATTGATTCCAGCGTTCCAGCGTTGAATGATTTGAGCCAACATTCTGCACTTTGAACCAGTGTACTATGAACCTTGAAAGCATTAAACCAGTTAAGTGTGAACCTTGAAAGTCGTTGAACCAACGGATACCAGCATTTCTGTATACACCTTTATTTTTATATATGGTTGATCGTTTGAGCATATTTGAAATGAGATCCTTCATTGTACGGTAGTCACTGGTGCATTTTAGTTAAATATCGCTACTTACCACATTCAATTAAAAGAATATAACTTGGAATTTGGTCAGAGCATGTGTATGCTAGTAGTCTTGCTCGGTTTGCTGCAAACCTTGGACTAGTTGTCTGGAAGATTGCAGCTCAGAAGATAAGGAGAGCGCTCTTGCCATTTCTACACAGGGTGTAATCAAACCAGCATTTGCAGTTTGCATTCAGTCAGCCAGCGTTCCAACCAGTTTGTGTGCCAGCGTTTTAAGGTAATTTCTAGCGTTCCAGTCAGCGTTAATGATTGGTGAAATTAAAAAGTGGAGTTGGTAATTGGATTTTTTTTTAATTGTAATTGTGATTTGCAATTAAAATCATATTTAATTTGGAGGAATAAGATGAATCTGAGAGGAATGACTATGGTTTTATGACCATAAGTGAATGTTTTTTTTAAAAAGGAGCTTCCACATGTGTTAAAATTGCCCAGTGAGTGGATTTACTTGACATGAAATTGGAGATGCATTTTTATATGCATGAAAGTGGTGAGATTGTGAGTTGAAAGGATGGTTTTTGGCTCTTTGTAATTGAAGAAATAAGGAGTGTTTCCATTTGTATTTGGAGTGATAAGGGAAAGTTGTTGTAATTCAAACTATTGTTTTACTTTGAGAGGGATCATGTCACTATCCATTCAGATTGTGAAGGCGAGTTGTTTCAAAGGGTTGTCAGCTTGGCATTATCATTTCTTCAGATGTACTTAGTGATTAATAAAGATATCATTTTTTTTGGTGTTGATGTGTCCTAGATCCACTTGAAATTGAATAAGGGGATCTAAGGTACATTATGTGTGTTTGATGGCACATGTGTTTTATGGTTTCATGTTTTTGCTTTTTGATCTATGTCTAGTTGTGACACATCAATAATTTCATTTAATATCACATATATAAAGCAAGCACAACACATAGCTGCAAGATCAACACTACAACAAATAATCAAAGTTTTCAACATCGACATTCTACCTCAACAAACAAATTCACTCAAATACAATCAAGTTCATGAATCTGCAAACTCCAGCATTTCAAAGCAAAGTCTTTATCACTACAGTCAAGTTAATGAATCTGTAAACTTCAACGTTTCAGCACACAGTCTACATCAACATTATTGAACTTGTAATCAAACTCAAATTACATTGAATTATAAGGGTGTATTCTCGGTTGAAACCGACACCCAAGTCTTGAATTGAGTCAAATTGAATTCATTGTAGTGAGTCATTAAAATCATTGTAAGCTTTTTTAGGTGCATTTTCGACAATGTTCGACACCCTTCCTTTAAGCAGAATCAAGTGAATGCGCGAATTTTAACTCTAAAGCAAACAAGCAACAAGTTCACATCTCCTACAAGTGAGCGTGAGTATTCATTCAAGAAATTTGCGTCAAAACAGTACAAAGTTCAAACTTTCAAGCGAGCTAGAGTGAAGTTGCAGCAACCATCAAAGCAACCAAACAAGTTCAACTCTAACACAAATTAAGCAAGTTGAGATCGACGTCAAGCGAGCATGGCTATTCCTTCAAGTGAGCGTGAAGTCATCAAGGCAAGTGAGCATTCACGCAAACACGATCGTCATTAAGCAAGTGTGAATTCCAAAGTTTAATCAAGAACGTTCTACAACTCTAGCAAGTGTTCCCAGCAAGTGCAATAAGCAACAAATCAAGCGAGCATGCCATTCTAGTCCCATAGCAGGCGAGCCTATCATTCAAGTAACAAAATCAAGTAAGAACGACATCTACGACAAGAGAGCCTGATTTCAAGTGAGCAAGTTCAGATGGCGCAACATATTCAATTGTTACACATTCTTCACAGTTTGATCATCTCAAGTGATGAAGACATGGTGCACATCAGCAAAGAAACTCTTGCTGATATTTCATGGCATCTACAACAAACACATGAAACCATTGAGTTTCTTCAACTAGAGTTGCAACTACAAAGAGATGAGCTGCAACAAAGAGTGCTTCTTCCAAGTCATTCAACCATACAGATGAAGATAAAGATGTTGATTCTAAACCACTCATCCAAACAACTTCAAGTGTCAAAGTTGTTCCAATTAACATTTCTTCCAAACCCATCATCAAGCCCTGGGAAGAAATTCAAAATAACAAGAATCGACGAGGCTTAGGATATGTCACTGATGACACCAACTTACACATCCCAGATTATTCCAAGCCAATTAAGTTCATGAGTGCAGGATTTCTTGAACAACTCACCTCAATGGGTTCTGAGAAAGTTGCAAACAAACAGAATTGCACGCAACCTAAAGTTGAAGTCCAACCAAAATGTTCTCGTTGTCAATAACTCGGTCATATGGAAGATCAGTGTTTTGATCTCCATCCTTGTTGCCATTGTGGCAAGCCCAATCATTCCTCAGATAAATGTCGCAACCAACAAAAGTCAGCGAGATTGAAGATACATTATGAATGGATCGATCCTTGGGAATGGTCATCCATAGTCAAAAGATTGTCTCAGTTCTACAATCGACTACAATCATACATAGTGCAGCCAGTAGTGAAACGATGATGGTACTCTCATGCAATTGAACGAGGGAGTACAACAGTGAAACTCTCCTACACCTGAAGGGGGGGAGTTTATATATATTTTGGAGAATATTGTCTCTTCTTTCAGTTGACAAAGGAGGGAAATGTCAATGAAATTGACAAGTGGTTGTTAGATTGAAAGTCTCGACAACATCAACGAAGTAGCCAATCAGCATCTTCATCCGCCAGTGGGTATTTTTCATCAGCAGTGATCATCATCAACAAATACGTCAGTGGGCGTTCATCAAATTGTGTCAGTGGACACCGGATGTTGTTTTCAAGCAAAGGACAGTTGGATCCTTTTGCGGCTTGGCACATGATGGAGTTGTCAAGCGTCCTTTCAAGATGAATCAGTCATGCAGTTGATTCATGTTCTCTTCAGATTTGAGTTTTTCCAGCATCCAACATTGGCGTTTTTTTCAGGCAATGTTTTTGAGGATCAACATGAGAACTTGGAAGATGGTTCCTCGTTCTTATTTTGGATTTATCATTGAGGGGGGGAATGTTAGCCTCTCTCACAAAACAATAATAAATCCAAAAATAAATAAATTAATTAAATATTCCAAGTTAGGAATTTGTGCCTAACCCTTGGGTTGTTCCTCTAAGATAGGAGTTAGTTTAGGTAACTCCTATATTGGTGTGTGTCTGGTGAGAAATTATCTCAACCGAAGGAGAAATTATCTCAACCAAAAGTGTCTAAGATAGCACACACTATCTTGAGAACATTGCCTCTCATCTATTTATTTGTAACACTATATTCAATTAGTCTAGATGAATGAAAATGAGAGAGAATACCTGAGGAAGCCATGAGGCTGAAGCCTTTTTCCACCCATAGTTTGTGTCTGGTTTTTATCTGTGATTTATATATTTCTCTGAGTTAATTTCTTGTTTTGTACTTTAAAGGTATCTATTTTTTCACTAAGACTCCCCAAAATATGTTTTTTAAGTTATCAAGCAAATTGCCTATTCCAGTCCAACTTATTGTCTTAACTGCAAATTTATTAACCTTAGACATAACATGATCTCTTGTAATTTTCCTAGATTTTTCCTTTCCTCTTGAAATGTGTATGCATAACTCACAATTATATCCAAATTATAACTGATAAATATCTCCTTTACCCATCAAATTGAGAATATCTATCCACTCATCTTTGATAGGTTTCAGCAAGAGAGCTTTCAAATTTTCTTCATTTATATTATGCATTTTAGCCCTTTTTACATTATAAGAAAATCTTTCAACAAAATCTTCAAGATTTTCATCTCTTTTTTGCATCATTTTAAATATTTCATCTTTAAGGTTATGGGGCATACAATAATCCTTGTATTTTTCTAAGAATGCATTTTTCATTTGTTCTGATATTCTTATAGAATGTGCTCCTAAGTCCATAAACCATTTTACTATTGCATCATTAAGAGTGGCTGGAAACAATTTCAACTTTTGAGTATCAAGCAAGTAGTCATAGGATCTACACAAGACTTCAAACTCAAAGAGAAATTTTCCAGGATCCTCGTTTCTTAATCCATATAAATTAGGGAGGATAGAGGGTGAGATATCTTTCATTGTTGTTGTGGCACCTTCATTAAAGATGGGAAATCCAAAAGGTTCTAAAACTCCTCTACCACCTCCTCTTCCTCTTCATCAACCTCTTCCACCTCCTATATTTCCTCATCTTCCACCTCCAATCCTAGATTGTTCACCATTCACATTATGTACTTCTCCTTCCCCTTCTGCTGCAATTATAGATTCCTCATAGCTAATGTAAGGTTCCAAAATTGGGTTTTCTAGTTATTCCTCTATTAGGTCCTTATACTACTAGTGTAACCCCTTATTATTATTAGTACAATCCCCTTATTATATTGGTGTGCCCATGTAGTCCCCATATTGTTATTATTATGCCCTTACATTATTATTGTTATCTCAACTCTAATTATATTATGACCCCTTAGACTCCTATATATAGAAAGGAGGTCTTGTCATTTGTATCATCTAAGAATTGTTCATTTGTGTAATGTAAAGGAGGTTGCCCCCTCGAAGAGGTTGAATTCTAAGCCGTTGATATATCTTTTCTATCTTTTTGTGAGTTGTTTTCATAATATTTGGTTTCGGAGCTTTGGATTCTAGGGTTTCGTTGCTCCAAATAGGTCATCATGGCATTTTCGCTATAAAGTTTTCCCTATGATGTCTCAGAAGTGAAAAAAAAAACCCATTTGAGAAGAAATCACGCTACAAACTAGATCCTTGCCATCAAACTTCAAAGGATACAACAAGATCCCAGTACATCTGATACATTTAGCTAGAAAAATGATTTGTTATGGTATAAGGATCGATTATACCTATGTAAGAATTCCCAACTCAAACAAAATATTCTTAGGGAATTGCACACCTCTCCCTTAGGAGGGCACTCAGGATTTGTAAAAACCTACCACATGGTTAAGAAGGATTTTTTTTGGGATGGCCTTAAATTAGATATTCAAAATTTTGTGGCAAAATGTTTGGTTTTCCAACAAAATAAAGTTGAAACAACTAAGACCCCAAGACTATTACAACCTTTATCGATTCCAAGCCAACATTGGGAGGATGTTTCAATGGATTTTATCACAGGTCTAACTAAGTCCGAAGGAAAGAGTGTTATCATGGTGGTAGTTGACAGACTTACCAAGTATGCACACTTTTGTGCATTATCTCATCCATTTAAAGCGAGTACAGTTTATACTGCATGTATGGAAACAATTCAAAAGCTACATGGAAACCCAAAGATTATTGTAAGCGACAGAGGTCCCATTTTCACTGGAAATTTTTGGACAGAATTATTTTCTTGTCTTGGTACTCAGTTAGCTCATAGCTCATCTTATCATCCTCAATATGATGGGAAAACTAAGATAGTAAAAAAAGGTTTAGAAGGATATATTCATTGCTTTGCATATGATAAAAAAACACAATGTGTCAAATGGTTGCCTCTAGATGAATGGTGGTATAACACCTCCTTCCATACTACAAGAAAAATGACCCCATTTATGGCACTTTATGGATATCATGCACCATCCATCACATAATATTTAAGAGAAAATTCACAGATTCAATATGTGAACGATCACAACAAGAAAGAAAAAATGAATCTGACCATATCTTTTAATGCGTTGATTGGAATTTCCACTCCTCAAAATATCAATATAGAAGGGCATATCAAGAAGAAAAATGTTCAAGAAGTGAAGATCACATCAAGCATCAAGAAATGAATCTGACCATATCTTGTAATGCATTGGAAGAAATTACCTCTTCTCAAACTATCAAGATAGAAGGACATATCAAGAAGAAAAAGGTAATAGTGTTGATTGATTTGGGCAGTACCCATAATTTTATTCATTGTAAGATAGCCAAGGAATTTAATTTCTTCCTATATCTAATACCAAAGTTTCAAGTGATGGTTGCAAGTGGAGGAACCATAAATTTCTCTGGAAAGTGCCATAATATCAAGCTATCCATGGGAGAATATGT
>APFE031059487.1:98380-124914 GCA_000404065.3 Pinus taeda | reverse complement strand
ATATTATGACCCCTTAGACTCCTATATATAGAAAGGAGGTCTTGTCATTTATATCGTCCAAGAATTGTTCACTTGTGTAATGTAAAGGGGGTTGCCCCCTCGAAGACACTGAATTCTAAGGTGTTGATCTATCTTTTCTATCTTTTTGTGAGCTAGTTCCATAACATCCTCTGGCTGCTCTGATTCTTCTATCAATGGAATGTTAAAATAGGTCTTCTTCCTCTTCACTAGGTATTTCCAGTTCTTGTTCTATAATTTTTTCTCCAGTTGAAGATAGAAAAATTACTCTTATTGGGGATGTAGGATCTTCTTCTTCTACTATTACTTTAGTAGAGGAATTTAGTGAATCTTTAGGTTGGATTTCAGATCTAAGTACCTCAAGAAGTCTATGTCTGCCTGCAATTCATGGAATATGAGTTTGGGTGGATGGTGTGGCAAAATGAGGTCATGGTGGGGTGAGTGATGATGTTGGAATCCAACTCTTACTTCCACTTACAAATCTACCTCTAGAATATATTTCCCTCTGCATTTCATATTTTATTTATTTATTTCTTTTTAATGACAAGAAAAAGACTCATATATACTCTGCCCTCACAACGACACTAAAATTTTTGATAGTTTAATTGATGTTAAATTACTACAAAAACTATCGACTAGGGCTAGTATACTAATGAAGTGTATGTGCATTGTATGTACTAGAAGTCCTTATTATTCAAGTAATTCCTAGATTAAATTGAGATATTAAGATGAACATGTTTTCTTAACAATTATCACTCTTACATGAAAGTAAATATGTTACTCTTTAAGAGAAATCAAATCAAAATCATTGCACCTGCTTAAAAGAAATATCACACTTTACTTGAAAGAAACATTACACTTGCCTTAAAGAAAGATCACACTTTGCATAAATAAATATCACACTTGCTCAACTAAATAATGAAACTAAATCTAAATCACTCTGATAGAAAAAAGAGAAATTAATACTAATTGGAAATTAAAATCCTCTTCACCAAAATCAAACTATACTACCAATCATAAATTGATCCACACAGTGTCATACTACTTATCATGTGCACAAGAGATCTTAGCTTCACTCATTCATCCCACAGCAAAATGATTAAGAAAAACATGCTTTGTTATGAACTTTGTGATCATCTTCAAAAGTATTCATCAACAATCCAAACTGGATAGTTAGATGAATGAATTAAACACTACATAAAATGCATTATTGAAATGTTAATTGAAAACAATAAAACCTTACAATTCTAGGGGGGCCTCCTGCAAGAAGTAGGTAATAGCACGACTCCTTCAAATGATTATATACACATAAAAATAATGCACCAAAAGGATATCAATTAAAACAGAGATTCTATAACTGTAAAACAAAATTTTCAAAATAATATTCAAGACTATGTTTGTCATGCCCAGAGATAGATTTATAAGCTCTATCAATAATTGTTTAGAGATTTATGAGCCCATCCTACTCGATAGAGACTAAAAATATCATAAATAGATAATATCTCATGATTTTCTATTGGAGAATCAAATCATGAGGCTAAATATCTACTTCCATTAATTTCCTCACTTACCATGTTCACCTTCGGCTCCTTTTTTGGTTGAATTTCGCATTAACTAGCCCTATGTGGTTTTCTTATCATCGATCCAGATCATGAATATAGGAAAATATCATTGTGATAGCTATTAGCCACCTACCCATATGTCTTGTTCCTCAACTGGAGCTTCAAAACCTATCGAACCTTCGACTTTGCTATAGAATCAATCATTAGCTGCAGAATTGCTGCAATTCAGTAGTTCAATTAAATATTAAGCTAAATAATAAATAACAATGAAACTTATTAAATAAAATATGTTTAAGTACCTATTATTTCCATGAAACCAGTAAACTGATGCTCAATTAATGTTATTAGATTCAAAAATAAGGAGGATGGAGTGTAGGAAGGTTGTTAAAAAGAGACAATTTTGGGCTTCAACAATACATATAGGCTTCTCTTCTTTGTACATTGATATTTTAATAATTATTATATTTACAGACTCTATACTTTCTTGATGTGGTACCATGCTATGACATGTATTTATTATTGAAATTATCCATATTAATATTAAGAGTAGCATAGTATAAAACTATATATATGAATACATGACATGCTATAACAGTAATTAGTAGAAAGAGAAGAGCTTCTAGAGCTAATTGTTTTGTTTGTTCCATTTCCAAATTTCCTTTTCTTCTCTTGACACCCTTAAATGAATTCAACCCATGAGCATTGATTTGGTTTTGATACATAATACCCTCACCTTTATAAAAGTATTCACTAATAAAAACCTACATAAATGTGGGCTTCGTCTGTTATGGAAGCAAAATTAACTTGATAGAGATTCAGATGTATAGTCATGGAAAGGAAACCTAGGAAGATTATTGACATATGTTGAGGTTTATTGTATGTTGGGCACGTGATCAATAGATGAGTCTCCATATTAAGTTGTCATGGAAGTTGTAATGCATTAATAATTATATTTAAAATAATAAACATTTGATTAATTAATTTTTAGTTATGACTAAGACAAGGCATGTATTGATCTAGTTATGTCACCCCATTTGCATATATTACACATGTAGATTAGGTTCTAGATTCGATACCACATCCATAATAGGTTTTCAAAACTTTTTATTCTGCAAATTTTATCTTATATATTCATAAAATCATACTTCATTTACATCCATGTTTCTCAAGTCCATGATTTTTAGATTTGTGTTTTTCATGGCATCTAGATTAAATTCCAAGTTTTCTATAAATATCATTTTATATAATTCTCACCAACTTCAATCTTTTAATTTGGTTGCAGGTGCAAAATTTAGCAAGTTCTTCAATTGAGGATTAAGAACCTTTACAAACATTGGCTTAGCCATTAGAGTTATAGAATTATCCTTGTGTTCTACAAAGTTGGAGACTCTGATGATTATCATTGGCATATTTATTGCAGGATAGTCATGGTTATGTTTTTTATTTATTTGTTTTATTTTATGATATTTGGATGTACTTATGATAAAAAAAAATTGAGCAACTACACTACTACTTTGATGGTTTTATGATGAGTGGCCACCTCTACTAAACTATATCCATAGATGAAAGATTATGAATATGGTTTTAGAGTATTTGTGATAACATTTGTTTGGTAATTCTATAGGGCTATAAAACATTGGAGTTGATTCACAAAACGATAAACCTATTTATTCTCATCCTTCTTGGTCGATGATGGTAACATTATTTCCAATACCAAACATTTTTAGTATATCCTATGTCAATTTTGAGGCCTCCAAGGCCAACCCAAGAGCCCACGATGCACTTCAAGGTTATAAGAAGTCACCTCCTTCCTAAGTGTTCTGGGAAACTACCGTATTGACATGACTCCCTTGAATGATACTTCATCCTCATATTAAATACCTCTTCTCTTCTCTTTTTGATCAGGAAATTCTAGGTCTAGGTTTTTCTAGAACCCAAGGATCCAACTCTTAGAGATGTGGTTATGGTGGTTAGAGATGAAGAGGAGAACCATTGTGATTTCACCCACTTTGCATTAGTAAAATTTGTTCTTTCCCATCATTATGTTCATATAATTTACACATATGGATCTAGGTCTTATTCCATTATTGTGCCAGTTTCATCTTAGGTTTAGGGATCAAGGCTCAGGGTTTAGTGCTCATGTGTCAACCATTATCCAATCATTTTGTTTATCCCATTAGGGAATATATTTTCATTCTCTTTCATTTAGATTCTAATTACCTTGACAATGAAATTTTTGTGAGTCATTTTTATGTCGATAGGCATCCCCTCTATTGGAATAGGGCAGATTCCAAGGGTAGATTAATCATTTTGTTAGTTACAAATTCCAGTTTTAGGTATGAGAATCAAAGTTGTTGGAATATTATCATTATATTGATATTTTAATTATATTTTAGTTTAAATTCATTCACCTAATATTCTTTGTAATGATTAAATCATTTATTTCATCATGTTTATGATTTTGCAGGACATCATTACCAAGGAAAAGAATTTAGGGAAGCTGCATCTCCACTTGGTTACCATTAAACTTACGACCCTATTTTTTTTCATGAAGATTTCATTTTTGTTAGACACAGTGGAGTTGTTCAACCCATGCCAATATATATACGGTATTAGATTATGCATTACAGTTTGGTACCATAGAAAATATGGATATCATTGAACAATATTGAAATCAGAGGGATAATTGACCATTTTTCCCCTTATTTTTATGGTGGAATTTTTAAATATGAAAAGTAAACCATAACATTCCATTTCAATTAAATTAGAAACATATTAAACATATTTTACAAAATATTATGCTCTACTAAATTATTTTTATGTATATGTAGAAATCAGAAGAATACAAAGATTCAATTTATTCATACAAAAGGAGAGACTAGAGCAACTCATAGTGAGTTTCAAAATGAGAATGAAGTGATTTATATGATATTGTTGAATATCTATGGCAGATGATTATTTGGTCAATTTATCATGCTAATTAACACAAGTATTTAATTATCAATCTAGGCTTGTAAGCTTGGAAGAATGTCAAAGTATAAGAATTTTAGTTGCATTCAATTTTAGAAGATGAAATATAAAGATTGATGAAAGTGCATATTACAGATATAAAATCTAACTTAATAGTTTCTTATTCAAAGAGGCTCCTAACTAAGGAGATCTAGGTTGCCCTTTCCTACAATATTACTTTCATGAAGAGAAACAAAAATTAACTGATTAAAAATAGCTTATGATGCACAAAATGTAGAGAGAAGTGGCTTCTAACTAAGGAGGTCCAGATTTTTCTTCCTCACAATCTTATTCCATCATAATGACTATTGCATTGAATCTAGAATTCAGAAATAACTCAACAAAGAAATGAGAATAAATTTCAATTATAGCTCATAATAAAATAGAAGGAGAATTTAACTTGAATTCTTGCTTGTCCCTTCATCTGAAAATTAGAATTAAATCAAGATTCATTCAAAAATCATAATAAATCTTCATACATCTAAAGAAATCTGAAGAAAAAACTAGTTTATAGAAATTATGCTAAACTAACCAAGAAGTGCACTTAGCTTGGTGTGGGGGGCCTCCACCCTTGCCTTGCACACTTGAAGAGATCTCAACTAGAAAAAAATCAGTTACTCACTCAAGCATGAATAGAAAATGAAATGAAACAGGGTCTTCAATTAACTTTCAGTCTTCAAATAGTCTCAAAATCAGATTACATAAAATTCTACATACCCAAGCCTTCAATAGTCTTGGCTTAAATAGAGAAATAATAAAAAAACTTGACGAAAATTTATCTAATAGTCATATCTATCCTAATCCCATCTATCATGGTCAAATCCATCCATTCAATTACAAAAAATTTGGAAAATCCCAAAAATTACTAAATTTGGCCTATTTCCTAGGGATTTTCTGAACAGCAGATCATGTTTGACGAGAGTTGATTGAGCCTGTTTTAGCTCAATTTGACCAAACCAATAGGTACATGTCTATCATTGATTCCCAATATTTCCATATCTATGCTCATCTCATTCCCAAGTGTCCTACAAGTATGACTTCAATGGAGCCATTACAGGAATTTTTTGTTCTATCCAAAAATACACTAAAACCCCAATTTTTGCAAAGATATCTAAATATTAAAAAACATAACTTATATACCTGAATATGCATAAATTGGTCAAAATGAGGTGCATATGGATGGTATTTCGTTGAAAATTATGGGAATTAGGTGTATTTTAATAAGTAAAATTTGATGGAAAATGAGGGCCAACATCTCCCCCTTGCTAATGTGCAAGCATGTCCTCATGCTTGCTTTATCCTTTTTGACCTTCTGAGTGTTGATGTTTCTGCTAACCTTGACCCTAAATTCTCTGTCTATGCAGCCTGTAAAAGATAATCAATGCCTTCACACTTTCCCTCCTTGTAGATGGTGGTCTTGACTTTCTCCCTTTCATACTTATATTGCCATGTGTTTTTCTCTTTCAACCATCTGTAAGCCTATTTAGCTATGAGGGACATTTTAGTTTCAAGTTTTTTGACCTTCTCGGTCAACTCTTTATTGTATTTGATAATATTTTTGTTTTTTTTCTTGTACATCTTGTTTTCCTTTCTCAAATGTCTTTCTAAAATTTATATATCTTCCAATCCTCTCTTAACTCTTTGCTTTTCTTGAGGTGCATCTCTCTTTCCTCTTCTTTTGTATATTTGGAAAATGAGTGTCATAAGATAGCTCCTACCTCAACATTGTCAAAGTATAAATCCCTCTCTTGAGTTTCCTCATAGATTTCCTTATGTATTCTCTCAAAGATTTCGTCAATTTCTTTTTATGTGGTAGGAGGTTCAATAATTTTTACTTTAGGATCCTTTCCCTTACCACTCGTTTCTTCTTGACTTTTCCTCCTAAGTCTCCTAGGAATAGATAGACACTATTTCTCCTTCTCAATCATGATACTGTCTTGTTCTTTCTTGTACCTAGTCCTCATGTTCAAGAGAGAATTCATTATGCTTCTTGTCTTTTGTATTGGTTCAAATTTATCCTCTACTTTTTGTTCTTCAATCGGATGTAGGGCTAAAAATTCCTTCCATGTCGAACCTTTACTTTTTATTTGATGTTCTACTAGTATTCTAATAAGCCCCTGATGGTAGATGTGTGTCTCCTTATTTTAAGTTTTATTCTTCACACTCTCTATCATCTTGATCAAACTTTTAGAGAAGAAGTAGGGTAGATTGATTTTTTATTCTCCCTTGATATGCTGAAGTAGTCTAATATGGAAGAGGTAGACTACACTAAACTTCTTATCACATGTAAAGTACTTTTGAATGATTAACACCAACTATTCCCTAGGTTCATTCAACCACTCCCTTAGAATACCTTTTGTCCTATCAAATGACCCTTTTCTATGTTTTTCCAAAAAGAAAGTCCACCCTTTGTCTTTAAAATGCAAGCCTTTTTGGTATTATTTTCCTTCTAATGGAATATCTAGAGCTTCGAAAATGAATTATAGGCTTATTGGAATAGATAGGTTACTCACTGTTGTTTGACCTTGACTATAATTGTTTATGAACTCTTTTGTTATCCTGTCATTATGCCCTTTGAACGTCTGAAGGAATCCTATCAACCCTACCTAATATAGCTTCTCTATGGTCTCTTCCCCAATTTTCTACCTTGAATTCACTTGACTCTATTCTATACATGTTCTCTGTATACCAGTTTATGTACCTTTGTATAGTTAACATCCTCATTATAAACAAAATCACATGCATATATATGTTTTTTCCTTCTTATTCAAGTAATTTTGATTTATGGATTATGTCAAAAGGCTTACCTGATCTTTAAAAAAAAAAAAATTTGATTCCCTTGCTCAAATCTTTCTCAACTTCCTTGGTTCTGTTATAAAGACAAATGTTCTACTTGTCAAAAAAAAAGAAAAAAATATGCAAAGATCATAAAAACATTTTAACAAATGTTTTATTCCTCTTCAATCCATTTTTCCAATCTCTGTTTTGTCAAATTCTCAAAAATATCATTCTCTGTTTTGAAAGAAAATCAAGTTCTCTGTCTCTTTTGAAAAATCACCGTGTAAAAGATGGAGAAAAAAACATTTTATAATGCTCATGAATTCATGCTCTACCTTTCTTTGAAAATCCTTTCACATGTGTTCACTATGCATAGTATTTTTCACAAAAATGTGCTCACAGTGTATGAAAATTAAGTTTACTGTGTATAAAAGATATGCTCATTCTTTTACACATCGAATCAACATGGAGAGATTTTGAAATTTAATAAAGATTCTTGATCTCAGAGTGGTCTTGTGATGACTCTGAGTTAATAACTTTTCCTGTGTTAACACAAATAAAATTCAGTTAGGACTCTTGTTGAATCTTTGTCGACGATTCACTCTTCTCACAGGTGGAAAAATTGTTTTGAATATTGGCAAAGTTTGGGCTTAATGGTGGTAACATTTTTAAGTAGTGACAGAGACCTAGTTTTGTAATTGGAATTTCGTGTGACATCTCTTAAAACAATCCTGAGTTGACTTAACCACTAAATCTGTTCAAGAGTCAGAAAAATCCAGAATAGATCCTTACTTGATTCTCTTGCACAATTCTTGGGGTTTGGTGGAATGTTTCAATTCACTCGGTGAATAGAGGACTCAATCTTCAACTCAGCGTTAAAAACAATGCCTAACCTCCTTATTTCTCCACAACTTCCTCACTTATTTCTACACTGCTCTTTCTTAGCTCTCGCTTCTCTCTTTTGGCACTTTTCTCTGCTTTTTTTTTTTTTTTTTCTGGCTTATTTCACGAGGTGTTGAATGTGTGCATTTGTCTGCACAGCATTATCATCCTTTCCCTGAGCTTAAATCGGTCGTGACGGTGAAATAACTTCGTAATACAGGTCTGAGTTAAAAAACATAATACAGATCTTTGAAAATAGCTTTGTTCATGGTTTTGAACTCGTTTGGCCGTTTTAATATGCCAACTAAACTTCTGACCTACATATTATACCTACCATGACTGCGTCCTCCCCTTGGCTGTGCTCTCGTGGCTCCACGGTGTATAGGCATGTCTAATCACTGCTACACCATATCATTTCCATTCATGGTTGCCTTCATTATTTCATATTCCCACCTTTGTTTATGTCTTTCCATTTTCATGTTTTTATTTCATTCTTTTGCATATATCTTAGGCATATATCGTAGGCATATACCTTATACTTTTTTAATCATGCATTTTACAATATTGTGCTCCTTATGTCATACTTTAGGTTTGCCATTTATTACTTATCTCTTCGATTTGCTTTTAAAATGACCATAGGATAGGTCATTTTTAAAAATCAAATTATTACCATTATGACTTTAACCTTTGTATAGTTTCTATAGGTCAACCAAAAAAAAAAAAGGGGGGGGGGGAAACATTGAGTCCTTATTTCCCAATAAAAAATGATTATAAAATATGTAGGGATGGATAGGATTATTGTATGGTAAGGTAATGGATATGTCATGATAGTTTGTAATGGATAGGATTCTTATGAGGATAGGATTATTGTATGGTAGGATTATTATGATGAAGATAATGGAGTAGGATAAATGTCAAATGTAGAATGGTAGTGTAATGGAATGCATATCAAGTTAAACTAGTTTTATCAATTTCTAGAAAAAAAATTCAAAAATCCAAGGTTCTAAGACTAATTTTTTACACTTACTATACTTGTACTTCCATAATAGCTTGATGTCAATACTAACTGATGATGTTCTTTGTTGGTTCATCTTTGATTCTTGATGTTGGTTCTTCAAGGATATTTTTTGATAGAATATAAACACTAGTATTTTCTTATTTGTTTTTGCATCTCATATTGACTCAAGTCCCTTTTAGATTGTTCAAGTCCCTTTTGCAATATTATTTTGAATGTTGTTTCAGGTCCCTTCTACAATTTTTACATTTCAGGTCCCTTCTGCAATATTATTTCGAATGTCATTTTAGGTCCCTTCTGCAATGTTGAACATTCAGGTTCCTTCTACAATACAGTTTCTCCAAACTACTTTCATAGTTTTATTACGAATCTTCCCCCTTGTTTATTTTAATACTTGTCTTCAAGCCATGGAATGATGGAGGATGATTTCTGCAAAATAAACTAAAGAGAAGGTAAAAGAAATTAGGGAATTCATACTGGCCAAACTAGTTTTCTTTCCAATATGAATTCGAGTTTGTATTGTGCCAGTTTCCTGGATGTTCACAACCAAACTAATTTATTTATTTTTTATTCTTCTGAAAGTAAGGAGGGCATATCACTATGTTGTTCCATTATCTCCATCTTGTTGTTTTTTTAGACTCTTTTCAAAAATTCTTCTTTATTGATAAGCTTGTTATAGACCTTCAGCCTATTTCCATTGACTATGAATGAAATTTCTTGTTCATCAAATGTTTTTATTTTAACTACTCCATTGTCGAAAATTTCTTCTATCCCATATGGCCCAATCCAATGAGTTGTAAACTTTCCTTTGAAATCCTTGAACTTAGAGTCAAAGAGTAGTTCCCATTCTTCTTTGTGAAAAGTTTGATTCTTAATAAATCTATCATGCCATATAATTCTTTGATGTTTCACCAGTGATGTGTGTTCTACTGCTTGTTGCTTTATTTCATCTAATTTATTCAACTGCATGACTCTTTGTTGTTGTGCAAGTTTAAATTTGAAATTCAATGCGTAACAGAATTTCTTCACCATTTACCAACTGATATGGACTGAATCCAATTGTATCTTTCTATGTAAATATGTATGCCCACAATGCATCCTTTAACTTTTCTAACCAATCTTTCTTGTTCATCTGCACTGCTTTCATCATGATATTTTCCAAAACTTTGTTAGTGGACTCTACTTGTCCATTTGCTTGAGGATGATAAGGAGTAAAATTTATGTGTTTAATTTTATGCTTTTCCATAAGATCCTGGATAAGTTTGGATGTGAACTATGTTCCCTGATCTGTAACAATTTGTCTCAGAACTCAAAATATGAAAATTATTTCCTCAAAGAGGAATGACACCACTGTGTCTTCTGTTGCTCTTGCCACCACTTTTTCTTCTTTCCACTTTGTAACATAATATGTACACACTAGAATGTACTTCTTTCAATTTGAAGGTGGGTTAATTGGTCTCATAAAGTCAAGAACCCATCGTTCAAATGTCTCTATCAGTACCTGTCATTTTAATGGCATTTCATCTGATATTGTACGTCTTCCTATTCTTTAGTAGATGTCACATCTTTTAACATAGGCCTTTGAGTCCTTGAAGATGGTTGGCCAGTAGTAGCCAAGTTTGAGAACCTTATATGTTGTCCACTTGTCTGAAGAATGGCCACCACATGGTTCTTCATGACATGGTTTCAAAATATCAAAAATTTCATCTTCTCTAACACATTTTCTTATCAATAGATCAAAACTAGTATAGAAGAGGTCACCATTGACCCAGCTATATCTAGCACCTTCTCTAATTATTTTTCTGTTATGTTTATTTGTGAAATGGGATGGTAAAGTTGTAGATGATAAATAATTGGCTATGTCTACAAACCATGGGGTTTTAGTTGTAATAGCAAATAATTGTTCATCTAGAAAATTATCTAAAATAGGGATTTCATCACTAGGTGAATGAAGTCTTGACAGAAAATCTACCACTTGATTATCTTTGCCTGGTCGATCTAGAATAGTGATATTAAATTCTTGCATTAATAATAGCCATCTAGTAATTCTTCCATTTGCAATTTCTTTGTTCATTAAGTATTTAATGGTTGAATGATCTGTATGAAGAAATACTTGATAGCCTGTTATATAATGCCTAAATTTGTTAACTACATGCATTACAACTAACATTTCTTTTTCTATGATTGTGTAATTTAATTCTGTTGGTGTTACATTTTTACTTATGAAGTATATTGCATAATTAAATTGATTTTATTTTTGTTCAAGTGATGCTCCTATTTTTGTTTTAGATGCATCAGTAGATATATGGAATGGAAATTTCTAGTTCGGTCCACGAAGAATGGGAGTTATTGACAATTTTTCTTTCAATTTTTGAAATGCATTTTGACAATCAATAGTCCATCGAAATTCAATGTCTTTTGAAAGTAACTTAAATAGAGGCAGTGCTATTTTACTCAAGAATTCTTCTATAATAGCCTGCATATCCCAAGAAAATCCTTACTTCTTTCTAAGTTGATGGTGGCGTTAAGTTTCAGTGACTTCCATTTTTGCTAGGTCCACCTTGATTCTGGAAGAGGAAATGTGGTGTCCCAACACTATCCCTTCAATTAACATCATAAAAAATTTCTCATTGCTGAGGGACAGGTTTGTTTCTATGCATATTTTAAAAAAAAATCAAGATTCTTCAAATAATCATCAAATATATTTCCATACACAATGAAAACATCCATATAGACCTCTACACATTCATGAATTAGATCAGTAAAGATTGCAAGGACTGCTCTTTGAAAAGTAGCAGGTGCATTACATAACCCAAAGGGAAAGACATTATATGCATATGTTCCCCATGGAAAAGTAAATGTTGTTTAATCTTGGTCCTCTAATGCTATCTTTATCTAATTATATCCACTAAATCCATCAAGAAAATAAAAGGATTTATTTCCAGCTAATGAATCTAGCAACTGGTCAATGAATGGTAGTGGGAAGTGGTCTTTCAATGTGGCTTTATTCAATTCCCTATAGTCTACACATATCCTCCATTTCCCATTTTCTTTGGTACCACAACTAGAGTTGAAACCCACTAACTATATGAAACAGGATAAATGAATCCTACTTGTAACATTTTTTGCAGTGCCTCTTTCACTATTTCTTTCATCATAGGATTCATTCTTCTTTGTGGTTGTCTCACTAGTTTGATATGATCATCAGTATAGATATGGTGAATACATGTATTTGGATGAATTCCTTGCATGTCTATATAGTCCTAGACAAAAGCTTTTGAATATTTCTATAATATTGCAATTACCTGTTGTTCTTGTGCTCATTGTAGATTATTACCAATATTTAAACTCTTTCCAGGTTCAATTTCAATGATTTTGCTTTGTGAATTGGTAATTGAGTTAACAGGAAAAATACTTTCAAATGTGTTTTGCATCGATTCAATAGTACAATTTTCTTGAAAACATTGATTCAAAAGATGATTTGCAGCTTCATATTATGTTATCAAATCTATTCTGAAATATCAAGTTCTGAGATAAAAAGATCTATTAAACCCTCATCTTCTTCCTCTTCTCTAAAATTAAAGGCTTGAATAATGTTCAAAATAGGTTGAGTGTTTTCTTGTTCATTGTCAAGCCATGATAATAAAGAAGGAGATTGAGCAGGAGGATAGAGTGTAATATGTTTCCTTTCATCTCCATGTGTTATGATCATGCTTCCTGATCTGCATCCAATGAAAGCATCTGCTATGGCTAACCATGGTCTGCCTAAAATTAAAGGATGGCCTCCTAGATTTGTTTTTGGTTGCATGATCAAAACGTCTACAGGATATTCCCATGAATCGAAAGAAATAATGATGTCTTCTAATATCCCCTCTTGTAATACTTTAGATCTTTCTGCTAGCTCTAAAACTATAGTAGTAGGTCAAATATTAGGTAATTTCAAATATTTCATAGTTTCTGTTGTCATGACATTTATAGCTACTCCCAAATCTATTAAAGTATTTAGAACTAAAAAATCATTAATAGAAATAGTAACCATAGGTATCCCAAGATCAATATATTTTCAATTGTGTTCTTTGCACAAACACTAGCTAATTGACCAATGAATTGGATTGTGGGTGGATCTCTTTTCTTTTTACCAATTTTCTTAATGCATAATTCCTTAATTGTTTTTGCATAGTTTGGTATATCTCTTATAGCTTGCAGCAAAGGAATTTTGGCATAATAATTCTTTAATTCATCTAAAATATTGAATTCAGGAAGAGAAATTGGAATTTTGATTTTTTGCTCTACTAACCTCTCTAGATAGGGTGGTGTTTGAGTCAAAATTGCTTTTCCTTTCTGAATTTGATCTTCTAGATCAGATTGCTCTCATTGTTTAGTTTGTTCTTCTATGATTGGTGGAGAATCATTTTGTATTAGTTTCTGAGAACTTAAGTGGACATCTTGTATAGGAAGGATAGAATATGTAGGAAAATATGTTACTTCTTCAACATTATAAGCTCGTCATTCCACTTTGTCACTCGGATTTTCTACTAGTTGAGTTGGTAATTGAGTTGGTCTAGGTGGAGGTTGGTTAGAAGGTAGTTGAAGCTATTGTGGTTGAGTTAATAATGGTTGTTACAGACATATTTGGGCACATCAACCCCAAACTCATATGTTGATGACATTAGGGCTCATCAACCCCTAAAAGAGTTGTTCTATATCCTAAAGAAACTTAGTCATCTGAATGCCTCATTCCCAAAGAAATTCCAACTCAGAAATCATCCAGAAAGTGCCCAAATTGAACCATATCTGACATCCTTATGTTAGGGTGAGATGCATCGCACCTGCTGCACTGTCTAAGTGAGATGCATCATAGTTAGGCCCTTTAGTAAGTGCAATGGGCAAGGATGGACAAAATTCTGGGACAGTTTGTTAGTTGGTTTCTCATGGAATCTTCAAGAAACTTCTCTTGTGCCACTTGCCTCTCTAAATTCGCCCACGGATGACCAAGGGAACTAGGAAACTATCTCCAATTCCCCTCTCTTGTGGAACTAATTTCAACAAACGGAATGGCATTCATCATCCCCAATGATGACTCACCCTCTTGTAATCATCTATAAAAGGATCTCCCATCCAAGAGATCAGAAGGCTGAATTGTTGTGAATTGTAAGGAAGTGTTGTTAGTTTTAGTATTGAGGTGAGAGCATTGTGTCATTGTTGGTGTGTTCTTGTTGATTCATGAGGTGAATAAGGCTTGAAGCTAAGAGGATGGCACTGGATTATATAACTGGGTTGTAATTCTCCTTATTATCAATAAAGTTCTTCAATATTTTTCCCAATTCATTGTGTTAACTGTAAATGCTCTCATATGTTCATTATATCTTTGATTCTATAATGTTTATTTTGTGATAGATCACGATGCTTTGACAGTTCTTTGTTACTGTAACTGTGCAGGTACTCTCCAAGCATGTTAAGTACGGGGATGAGTTACAAGATCTGCCAAAGGAGAGGGAGATCAAGCAAGGATCAAGCGAAAGTTCTAGGTTGGTCCTCTACAATCTTTCTCTTATCTATCACTCATAGGAAAGATCATTGAATTGCTTTTAACTGTTGTTTCTAGGTTAGCTACCAAGCCTAGAGGGTCAGTCGTTCGACAAGACACTAATTTTCCCAAAAAAAAATTGGCGACTCCACTGGGGAACGAAGATGATTGTTTGTTGCTATTTCTTGTTCTATGTTGAATTATATAAACTATAGACAGAGTCTGAAGCTAGCTAGGAAGCTTTCGAATCGCTCTTGTTCAACAATTGCATAATAGATAAATGCTACTTCAGTCAATCTCTAGTTTAGTTTGTGAATTATACATTTGACTTGCAAACACATATAGAGGCCCTTTTGGTAGCTTAGTAACCTCTTAGGACATTCCATCATACGTTTCTTATCATTGTTCATCAAAACCAAGCTTGATCCATTGAAAAATACTGCAAATTTGAGACAAAACCATTTTTAGAAGTGCTCCTTGACCATCGCATTGTCTTCCACTGTGACTTAATATGCATCTCACCTCCCGATTGTGCAAAGTGATATGCATCTAACTGCCTACAAAGGCCTGGTGCGATGATTGATTGAACTCAATTTCCCATCTAGGAGTTGAGGGTTTTTGACTTGTTTGACTTGTTTTGGTTGTTTGCTGAATTTGAACAATACCTCATCATTGAAGTCAACTTACATCATTTAGATCAGCCTCAATTTACATTAGAATTATTTAATGTTTTTGTGTGTTTGTTCTTCATTTACAATCCATTGTCAAAAGTAGTGATATTCGATTTGTCGTTTTTGATAGAAAAAGTGTCATAAAGTCTTCCATTTTCGTCAAAAAGTGAAGTGTCATAAATCCCCCTTCATAAACTTATCGATTAAACTATTTTGATGCATTTGATTTGAGTTCAGTTTATTCAAAGTGTCAAAAAAACATTTCTTCAAGTTTGAAAGTGTCATTTTGAGTCTTCCTTTCCCTCTTTGAAGAAAAATTGTCGAAAATTGTCATTTTGAGTAAAACATTTTGAGTCATTGCTACATTTAGTTTTCCTTCTTGAATCATTCACATTAAGGAGAGCTGAAAACAAATACATGCATTTTCATTTTGCCATTTTTGGTTTGTTTGCAAAAAGATGATTTAAGGAAATTGCATTAGTGAGTTCTCTTTGTTGTTTGCTTTAAAAGCACTCCTATGCTCTATCCTTTCTAGTTAGGATTTTCATTGATTAAATAAACAAAAAGCTTGTTTATCATTGTAGATTGCAACTTTAGGAATTTCAGATCATACATCACGTGGTGAACCATCAAAGGAAAACTTTTAATATAGATCAACTTTAAAATGAACTTCAATGAACTTAACAACGCTTTGGAATCTAACGCAACACATTTAGAGGTCTAGGCTAGAGACGTGTTTTGGCATCGTTAAAACTAGTGGCTATCATTTTCATTTAAGGTTGGGTGATTCCTCCTCTTTAATACAACAAGTTCTAGCATGGAATTGTGCTCCCATACCATGCATATATATTGGGAGACCACAATAGGCTTAAATCCTTTATCTATAGGAAACTGAGTCTGCTGCCTTATTGATCACAATGCACTGAACACAGCATTTGGGAAGATTGACTATCGTACGTAAGTCCTTGGTAATTTCTCTTTAATTTATCACCAAGGTGTATATTGTAGTTTTGCAATTGGTCTGGTAAATCTTTTGCCTAGATTCTCCAAATTAGTCACTTTCGTTCCTTTTTAACTCTCTAAAAGAAAAGGTCCATCTAAGCACCTGTCCCTTCAGGCTCATTAAAAATCAAAGGTGACTAGAGTCATATTTGGCTTTTTCTCGACTCTTTAAAACTGAAAAAGCGAAGTTGTGTCCAAGTGTCGTTAAAATAAATTGCCATGAAATAACATCATTTTCTCTTAGTTGATTTTTAAGTTGATCAAGTAATCTGCAATCATGGAAGAAAGCCAATCAAAACCCCATCGCTCAAGCAGATTAGTGAGCCAACCGTCTTTGCCTCCAGAAGTGAAACCAATTTGGACAAAGTTGTCTCATTTAACTGAGTCTAGTTCATCTGGGTTATTTGGAACATTCGTTTCAACATATTCAAAGACTCCAGTTACTCCAATTATTTCTGGTACATCCACCTTTAAAGAGGAAGTTTCGCAGTTACTAGAGGACATTAGAACTGATCCTAGTGTAACGGTAACTACTTCTGAACCCGAAATAACTCCATCTAGAGTTAGTTTGGAACCCATTCCAGTTCAAACCGAGGTCACATCTGAACCAAGAGTTGTTCAAGAACCTCCCTTTGAGACAGTAGTTCATTTACCGAAACATCTGGACTTTGAATTTTAGTATACAGAAGTTCTCACCCCTCCAACATCTGTCATTGCAGAAACTACACCTTCTTTAGCTCTAGAAATCTTTTACAGACCTAACGGTCAACCTCTTCCTCTTGTTTTAATTGCTATAGAGGAGATAATAGAGGATCCTCCATCTAACACCCCATTTCATTTTGTAACTCGGATTAATTTGTATCCTGCTACTCCTGAGCTTTCTTCCTTTAATCCCACTTCATTGTGAGTTCCTGTCGAGTCATTAGGAGAGCTTTTGGATAAGTTAACCATGTTTGAACAACCATCAACATCTAGGAATGTGCCATTTGATGTAGCTGTGACAGAATCTTCTGTTGCTACTCCTTCAATGTTTACTGGTACACCTGAGTCACACTTGTACAGTGCAACATCCGTCTTGGTTGGTTACCAATCGCTAGCTGGAACCCACTCAGGGGTAGCTTCACCACCATGGTCAACTCCCATTTACTCATTCGGATTTCAATCTGGTTTTTCTCACATGGAAACTCAACAATTTGATCCCGCATATCAGTATCAATTTGGGAAAACTAGTTATCAAAGATTGAAATGTCCCTTAAACATTGGACTGCCACCATATGGAGAGCAGCATGCCTACTCACCGTTTCCTCCTTTTTTGGGGGGACAACCATATGAGAGTTTCCCATAATATTCAAGTCAAACTGGAATTACATCTAGTGGTTGGATACCAATACTATTGGATCAACTAAGGGTTGTATATCCAACACAACCAATCCAGCCTGTGTTGAATATTCCCACTACACCTATCGTTATGACCGTGTCGCAGTCACAAGCGCAACCTGTTGTGTCTCAACCTCAACATGTTCCTTCTACCTCGCAACCTCGGGTTTTAAGGCAAAAGGCTCTAGTTTCTCAGGTTGTTATACAACGGCCACTTGTTTTTGGGGCTCAACTGCAATCTTAGGTTAGTGCTCCTTTATCCGGAATGACTCAGGCACAAACGAGTATAGTTAATCCGTAACTTGGTCAAGATTCGAGTACTAGGCAATAGCAAATGGTCCAACAACCATGGTTGTCACAATATCAACAACTACAATTTCAGCAAACCCAACCCCAGTTTAGACTTGATTCACAAGCTAAAACTGGATTTGGTCAATATCAAGCCTACCAAGGATCTGGGCAATAAGGCTTTGCAGGTTATTGGCAACCACATTTCCAAATTGTTTATCAACAACCGCCTTATACTGGTTATGTCCAGCAATCTTATCAAGGTTACTAGGCATAGATGCCTTATGCTAGTATGCAAAGACCTATTGCTCAGGCAATTCCATCTTATCTTGGGTATGCTCCACCTAACCTGAATCAAAAGTTACCATTTGTAGCAACTCTAGAACTACCAGATTTGAACCGACTCACAAATGATCCAAGTTCATACACCCCTTGGTGACCGGTGATTCCACATAAACTTCCATCTGACATTCCAAAGTTCAATGGAAATCCAGGAGAAGACCCATCGAATCACGTAATGACTTTTCATTTATGGTCTTCATTCAACACCCTGAATGTTTCTTCGATTAGACTTGGTCTTTTCTAGAGAATTCTTACTAATCCAGCAACAAAATGGTATATTGAATTACCTAGAGCTTCTTTTGATAACTTCACCATTCTTGCCACTACCTTTCTAACCCACTTTTAGTTACCTATCAGGTATGAATCTGGAACATAACTTCTCACCAACTTTAAACAAACTACCTCCACTCACATATCTAATCATATTCATGAGTGGTGGTACCGTTGTCGAATGGTAAAGATATATGTTCCAAATCAGGTTTTATCTGAGTGGTTTATAAAGTCCTTATTGCCATCTATCACTGAGGATGTGGTGAAAGGAGGAGTCATCACAGAAGAGCAAGTCATTGTTCATGCCCAATATTTGGATCTGATTTATACACAATTAACCACACTCTATGAGAAGATTCTTGACGCACATAGACCAGCTTTTACCGTTCCACCCCATCCAAAATCGAGTAGGGACTCTCATGCCAGCGACGACGTGATCGGTTCCTTGAGCACACAAATGGTGAGAGGACCATCTAGTCAAGCTCTTGTTATTTCTAGTCAAAATGAAAATTCATCTGAAAATACTCTTACCTTTGAAATTAATGTTGTGTCATTTGATAAGGGAAAAAATCCAAAGCAACCAGGAGGCAAGAAGAAAAGAAAGAATAATAAGAAGAAATAGGAGAATTCCACTCCTGAAAAATCATCTGAAACCCCTACTGCGGCGAAGAAACCTCATTATCCATGTTTAATATGCAATAACGAGGTTTCTAAACTTTTAAAGGCTTTGAATACCTCAGTGGTGCTAACAGACCCGTTTCCGAACCCAAAAACACATTTGGTTGCCACTGATAATGCTTCCACATCCCAAGTGCTTATGTTATCCATCGCAAATAAAAAAAATGATATTTCGGTATCAACAAGGAATAAAGATTATGGGAATCCATAGTCATTGAACAACTAGGCTACCAATCAACCTAGTTCTTCAACCACGACTTCACCAGAAGTTGTTCCACCTATTATTCCTAAATTAATAATTAATTCACTGAAGGGAGTTGTACGTAAATCAACATTTAATCCTCATGCTTGAGCAACCCCAAATTACAATATAGTGGAGGACCTGGCTCAATCGCCTTCTGCAATGTCGACACTTGAGGTATTGCAAAATTGTCCCTCCTAAAAGTAGGCTTTGTTATCAGCAATAGGAGGGATCGATCCTACAGATTCCAATCTTGTGGTCTTTAATCATACAGGATATACACCACAGTTACCAACACAGCTAGGTTTCCTTATACAGGTAAATGTCGTCAACAAAAATGTTCATCGAACCATTATTGATGAGGGGGAATCTACTTGTATTATGTCAATGAGTTGTTGGAAAACTCTTAGTTCACCACCCTTGTCACGATCAACAACAACACTAAAAGCTTTCGACGGAATAACATACACTCCATATGGGATTTTAAGTAGCTTGCCAGTAGAACTAGGGAGAAAAAGAGTAGATATTGATGTCGAGGTCATTGATGGACTCCTTGATTACAATATTTTGCTGGGAAGGCCTTGGGTTTATGCTATGGCTACAGTTTTGTCCACATACTTTCGAATGATTTCATTTCCCTTCAAAGGTGGAATCACAGTCATCGACCAACTACCAACTAGCCTTTTTTGTTTATAGTTCACAAGCTACTGGAAGCATTCCATTAATACATGGACATTCACAATCACTTCAAAATGTTGGAGTAGGTCTCCTAAAAGATCCTTCCTTGATGGGTACTTTTCCCTCCCTTCTCCATCTGATTTCGCGGAAGTGGCCACAGTGGAAACCTGCAACATGATCTCTTCTACATCATCTGAGTTTAAGAAGAATTCCAACTATTTTGAGAGTGATGATCATCACGAGGTGTTGCTTCCAAGCCCAATCAAATCTTTGTAGCAATCAATCTATTGGGCTTGTGTAGAAAACCTGAATCCGCACTCAACGAGTGTTTGGGTAGAGAGGTCTTTAGAATATTGCACCTCTTCTGATCCTTGGTCTTGTACATATTCTACAGACAAAGGAATCATCCAATCAACGATGATAGGAGAGACATTGTGGGAAGATTATCATCATCGTTCCCACCTTCGATATGTTAATGATGATTATTCACCCTTCAATTGTTGATTTTTTATTGAATTCTATAAATACAATCGATTCTGAGTGAAATCTGTCTAACATTGAAAAAACTATCTCCACAAATATTTCGACAAAGCCCAATGTTGTAGAAAATATTCACGTCGGAAAATCTTGTTCTCCATCAGAACTAGAAAATTGTTGTGCTCTTTTTCACGAATTCAAAGATGTCTTTGCATGGTCATATGAGGAAAGGCCAGGCATTGACTCAAGCATCGTTGAGAATGAGATCAAAATGTATCCAGATGTCAAACCAATACGTCAACGGCTTCGACCTGTTCATCCAAAGAAAGTTGTTGCCATTGAAGCAGAGGTTGAAAAACTTTTGCGTGTTGGCTTCATTTACCCTGTACCTCTCACTGATTGGGTATCGAATATTTTTCCTGTGATGAAAAAACAAAGAACGATAAGAGTGTGTGTCAATTATAGACATGTAAATCAAGAATGTCTAAAGGACAACTATCCTACGCCCTTTATCGACCAGATTATTGATGAATGTGTCAGACACAAAAAATTTTCATTCATGGATGGATTTTCTGGATATAATCAAATCAATATCTGCCCACAGGATCAATCAAAAACTACATTTATATGTCCGTGGGGCACATTCGCATATCGTAAATTACCTTTTGGTTTGAAGAATGCAGGCACAACTTTTCAAAGGGCAATGAATTATGCTTTGCATGACATAAAACACATAGTTCAACCATATCTTGACAATCTGCCTGCTCATTCACGAAAACAAACTGATCATCCGCAACATTTGAGAGCCATATTTTTGCATTGCCGACACTACAAGATAAGACTCAATCCGCATAAATGTGTGTTTTGTGTTGGCTCTAGTCAACTACTTAGCTTTGTAGTTTCTAAGGATGGAATTTGATTCGATCCAATAAAGGTTCAGGCAATTATTGACATGCCTCCACCTTTGAATTTGCTACAGATCCAGAGACTTCACAGGAAGGAAAAATTTCTAAGGAGGTTCATTCCAAATTATCCTGAGCATGCTAATGGTTATACATGTATTTTTAAGAAAGGGGTACCCTTCCATTGGGATCAGGTTGCACAAGCTTCCTTTGATGCTCTCAAAGATTCCCTGATAAAAGCATCATCAATGTATGCCCCCAACTATCAAAATGACTTTTACCTGTATCTCGCCACTGCAGATACAACCATTGATATGGTTTTAGTGCAAGAAAATGATGGAATTTAACATCCTATATATTATTTAAGTCACATTCTTAATGATACAGAAATCAAGTACTCTTACATTGAAAAGTTGGCTTTAGTAGCCATTCACATTGTAAAGAGATTTCGACATTATATTCTCCTTCACAAAACTACCATTGTATCAGATTGCAACCCTCTGACATATATCCTATCACGTCAATTACTGGTGGCAAATATTCCAAATGGATAGTCATCTTGCAGGAGTTTGATCTGGAATTCATCAAATCCAAATCAAAGAAATCTCTCGTCTTTGCAGAGTTACTTTGCGACCTTCCCTCGTCCTCCAACAATTTAACATCAGAAGCGTTAATTGTGGATGAGTTTATGTTTCTAATATTTCCAAGTGATCTGTGGTATCTGGATATACTGGTCTATCTCTAGACCCAATTTTTTAGGCCTAACACCTCTCGCTCTGAACAGTGACGTATTTGATACCAAGCCAAAGATTATCTGATCATTGGTGATACACTTTATCGTCGTGGTGTCAATATGATTTTACAAAGGTGCCTTACACATGAGGAGTCCAAAAAAGCTTTGAATGAATGACATTCAGGTGCTTGTGGGTGACATTTATCTGGTTATGCAACTGCATAAGAAATCTTACGAGCTGGTTACTTCTGGCCAACCATATTCAAAGATTGCACACATGCAGTCAAAAAGTGCCATGCTTGTCAGATTTTCGATCATAAAACTAGATTACCACCTGCACCACTGCATCTAGTCATTTCTGTTGTCCCATTCGTGAAATGGGGCATTGATTTCATGACACGCAACCCAACCTCGACCAGGGGGCATGGGTATATTATAGTCATTGTCGACTAGTTTACCAAATGTGCCGAGGCGATGCCTACATTGAACAACAGCAATGAAACGACTGCTCTCTTTTTTTTCAATCATGTAGTTTCTAGATTCGGTGTGCCACAAGCTATAGTCATAGACCATGGGTCACATTTTCGCAATCACATGATGATCGAGTTAACTACCAAATTAGGATTGTCCCATGATAGTTCTATTCCATATTATCCGCAAGCTAATAGACAATTTGAGGCAATCAACAAATTCCTTAAGCGCATGATGCAAAAAATGATTGGAGTCCATAAGCGGAATTGGCATTTAATCCTGTACTTAGTTCTATGGGCATACTGGACCTCGGTGAGAAATGCGACCAAATTTACACCCTTTCAGTTGGTGTATGGTCTGGAAGTAGTCTTACCAATTCAATGTGCAATCTCATCCCTCAAGCTCGCGATCGACTTGCTACCCGAAACTTCTAAAGAAGAAGCTCATTTCTTGGAATTAATCCATCTGGATGAAACCTGTCATGATGCCGCATTGGCTAATGAAGCACATAAGAAACGAATCAAGGCAGAATATGACAAAAATGTTAAGCCTCGTGTCTTCTCAGAAGGTGACCTAGTCTTGCTTTATGATCAGGATTCTAAAAAATTACGAGCAGGGAAATTTGAACCATTATGGATGGTCCCTTATATCATTAAACGTGTGTTGAAAAGAGGGCCTACGAGTTAGTCGATTATGATGGGATTCCACTATGGCAGCTCCAAAATAGGTTGTATCTCAAATGCTACTATGCTTGATTAAGTGTAGTAAAATTTACTGTACATATGCTTTCATTGCATTTTTTGTGTGTTTTCCTTTAGATTTGTCATTTTGGTTAGGTAATCCACTTCACATTTGCTATAGATGTCAAACTTTTTGGAACCATTTGTTGGGTATGCCAATGGAGCTATTCGTAGCACGCAGAACCTATCTTCTACATCCTGGGCCATTTTCGCTCCAAGTGGCGAGTTAGTGAGTTTCAGAGGGATATGTATTGGTTGATCAACAAACAACATCACTGAGTATAGCGCATTGATTGAACTACTCTTTGCTGCCATTTCACATGGCATACGTCAAATCATTGTCAGGCTAGAATCACAACTTGTCATTCTACAACTTTTTGGAATTTATTCTATTTGGAACCCAGCTATTCATTGCATGTTCCTAAGAGTTAGGATTTTGGAAAGATAATTTGATTTCATTCAATATCAACACATGTCCAGAAACTTAAACACATTGACTGATTCATTAACAAACTATGTGTTAAATAGACATTTGCAGCATATGTAAAGAAAGCATTTCACATCAACATTTGCATTAGGATTTCATCACTTAGCCAAAATAAAACTCTGAAAGTCGAAATAGATAGTTGTTTATAAGTTTTCATAAAAAAAATTGTTTCCAAGACAAAATTGGTCATCTTACCCAAAAACTCAAAATGAATGCAGAAAACATCCTAGACTAGTGATGCTAGTGATAACAGGTCACTGCCTGTGCTATCATGCACAAGAGCCTATTGCAACGACTCGATACACTAGTAGTATGGTGTTGTAGCCTCATAGGTAGCTCGTCAGTCTGGACATCTGGAATGACAAGAGTCAATCCCTCTATCTGATCCTGCAGCTATGCAAGGGTCTACACTATGTCCAGGTCCCTAAGGACTGCTCTCCCTACAGCTTCACCCGTTGGAGCTTCTTCCTCTCATGAGTGTGCCACTAGTCGAACTAGACTGGTATTTGCACACACATACGAGTTTATTTAGTCTTGGTAAACAATCAAAAAAGAAAAAAAAATAGAAAACTAAAAGAAAAGAAATCATATCCTCCTCTTCGTGTTCTCGTTCTCACCATGAATCAACCATCTTGATCCAACAAATATCTAAAATACAAACATTAGATGAGTTAGGATTCATTTTGGGTAAAAAGAAGTTCAAAATTTGATGAAAAAACATTGTACAAACTTGCCCTTCTGTGCTCATCACACTTAGCCTTTGAGCAAGGGGAGATGCATACTGAGTTTCTTGTTGGCAGCCCAGTATGCATTGCACTTTTCGATATAGACAAAGTGCGATAATTGAATAATGAATTTTTTTAACCCTGAGGCCCAGAAAGATGAGAAAACTTGCCCAGAATTGAAAAAAGATGCAACAAAATTGAAAATCATAAGGATAGCTCCTACTTGGTCCTGACGGCGTGGGAAATGATCCATAGAATCTCTCGCAATCAACTGGTGAAATTTGGGGGGAAAAACCGCTTCAAAGCTCCAAAATCCAATATTTGAAATAAAATGGTGAAAATGAAATATTAAAACTACTTTTTATGTTACTCTTCCATGTACCTCGAGTAAATGTTAGTTCATTTTTCATCCATAAATATGTACTTTTAATCAATTTGATGGAGTTTTGAGCAGGTTGAACAACTGACAACAAAATCTGATTTACGAAACGGTGAATTGAGCATCTTTGACCACCAAGCAAAATTTTTGTCTTCTTTTCGAGCTTTGATTCAAAAAAGAAAAGAAAACTATAGAGTCTTCTTTAAACACTTTTCAAACTCTCTAAACATGAAAAGATTGTCGAGCGCTTGTCTTTTCCGGCTCGTCAAAGTATTGGAAACATCATCCCTTTTGTATTATTTTATCCTTTTTTTGGACCTGAGGGATTACTTTACAAAAAAGAACTTATGGAGTTTTATTTTCTTCCCTTTTTCAATCTCTCTAAACATGAAAAGGACTGATTTATACTTGTCATTAAACTCGTTAAAATAATAGTGACAAACTTGTCAATCTAGACGAGACCAAGTTTCACTGTCGCTAGACTCGTTAAAACATCAAATAACGACGGGTTTGCTTGAAGCACGAATTATAGAACAAGAATATGTTATCCTCCTCAAGCTTGACAAAAATAAAGAGGTACTGGTCAGAAATGATTGGGGAAAAAGGGGAAAATTCTTGAAGAATTTATGGTAGCAAGTCACTCTTGAACATGACACTTTCACTTCATCTCCATGATTGAGTTGGGTTGGGTTATTCCATTCACCGGTCATCATACCATTTGTCTTTCATACCATCCATCTTTTGGGTTTAACGCTACCAATTCATCTCAGTGTCACTGATATTTTCAAGAGAAGTCATCTAGTTGAGAAGTCATCCTGTTAAATGTCTCTGTCAGGCTAGGTAGTAACTCCAATAGGTAGTAAAACTGATTTGTTCTATTTCATCGGGTAGGCTATTGTTATATACAAAAGGGTGTGACTGCTCAGTTCATCTTCTGATGACTGTTCACATTCCTAATTTAACTATTTACATAAATCCACCCAACCATGAGGATTAGGTGTCAACATTCCCCTCCTTAATCTAAAGGGATGTTGGTGAGTCCAAGCATCGTTCTGAATCTTTCAAGTTTTTCTCTTCTAAGAACTTTGGTGAAGATGTCTGCAATTTACTCATTTGTGGAACAATGACGGAGATAGATTGTTTTGGCCTCAACATGATGTTGAATCAGATGATATTTAATATTGATGTGCTTTGTTCGATCATGGAACTTTGGGTTCTTGGCCAACTTTATTGTAGAGGTGTTGTCAATCATGAGTGGAGTTGATTGTACTTGTTTTACCTG